>JBBELK010001262.1:0-97007 GCA_037783545.1 Henricia sp. BOLD:AAB3569 | reverse complement strand
GTTGGGGCTTCCTGACTGCTCTCACGCAAACCGTGGCTGTCTGTACACACCTCTTTGGTGTACTCCTGAGTCGTGCGCATGCTCAGTCCTTCGGACTGTCGTTGACGCACCCCAGTTTGGCTCGGCAATTTGGTCAAAGTGTGGTCCAAACGTCGGCAAATTTGGAGGTCGAAAAATGTTCCGACGAACTTCAAATTTTGCATGCTCCAAACTCTCTATATTGCGCACTTGTCCTAAAAAATTGACAGACTTTCGCCGGGAAATGGCAGAGAAATTTCAAAGTTTAGGGAAAACTGGGTTGGGGCTTCCTGACTGCTCACGCAAACCGTGGCTGTCTGTACACACCTCTTGGTGTACTCCTGAGTCGTGCGCATGCTCAGTCCTTCGGACTGTCGTTGACGCACCCCAGTTTGGCTCGGCAATTGGTCAAAGTGTGGTCCAAACGTCGCAAATTTGGAGGTCGAAAAATGGTTCCGACGAACTTCAAATTTTGCATGCTCCAAACTCTCTATATTGCGCACTTGTCCTAGAAAAATTGACAGACTTTCGCCGGGAATGGCAGAGAAATTTCAAAGTTTAGGGAACAACTGGGTTGGGCTTCCTGACTGCTCACGCAAACCGTGGCTGTCTGTACACACCTCTTTGGTGTACTCCTGAGTCGTGCGCATGCTCAGCTCCTTCGGACTGTCGTTGACGCACCCCAGTTTGCTCGGCAATTTGGTCAAAGTGTGGTCCAAACGTCGGCAAATTTGGAGGTCGAAAAATGTTCCGACGAACTTCAAATTTTGCATGCTCCAAACTCTCTATATTGCGGGGCACTTGTCCTAAAAAAATGACAGACTTTCGCCGGGAAATGGCAGAGAAATTTCAAAGTTTAGGGAAAACTGGGTTGGGCTTCCTGACTGCTCACGCAAACCGTGGCTGTCTGTACACACCTCTTTGGTGTACTCCTGAGTCGTGCGCATGCTCAGTCCTTCGGACTGTCGTTGACGCACCCCAGTTTGGCTCGGTAATTTGGTCAAAGTGTGGTCCAAACTTTGGCAAATTTGGAGTCGAAAATGTTCCGACGAACTTCAAATTTTGCATGCTCCAAACTCTCTATATTGCGCACTTGTCCTAAACAATTGACAGACTTTCGCCGGGAAATGGCAGAGAAATTTCAAAGTTTAGGGAATACTGGGTTGGGGCTTCCTGACTGCTCACGCAAACCGTGGCTGTCTGTACACACCTCTTTGGTGTACTCCTGAGTCGTGCGCATGCTCAGTCCTTCGGACTGTCGTTGACGCACCCCAGTTTGGCTCGGCAATTTGGTCAGAGTGTGGTCCAAACGTCGGCAAATTGGAGGTCGAAAAATGTTCGACGAACTTCAAATTTTGCATGCTCCAAACTCTCTATATTGCGCACTTGTCCTAAAAATTTGACAGACTTTCGCCGGGAAATGGCGGAGAAATTTCAAAGTTTAGAGAAAACTGGGTTGGGGCTTCCTGACTGCTCACGCAAACCGTGGATGTCTGTACACACCTCTTTGGTGTACCCCTGAGTCGTGCGCATGCTCAGTCCTTCGGACTGGCGTTGACGCACCCCAGTTTGGCTCGGCAATTTGGTCAAAGTGTGATCCAAAACGTCGGCAAATTTGGAGGTCGAAAAATGTTCCGACGAACTTCAAATTTTGCATGCTCCAAACTCTCTATATTGCGCACTTGTCCTAAAAAATTGACAGACTTTCGCCGGGAAATGGCAGAGAAATTTCAAAGTTTTAGGGAAAACTGGGTTGGGGCTTCCTGACTGCTCACGCAAACCGTGGCTGTCTGTACACACCTCTTTTGGTGTACTCCTGAGTCGTGCGCATGCTCAGTCCTTCGGACTGTCGTTGACGCACCCCAGTTTGGCTCGGCAATTTGGTCAAAGTGTGGTCCAAACGTCGGCAAATTTGGAGGTCGAAAAATGTTCCGACGAACTTCAAATTTTGCATGCTCCAAACTCTCTATATTGCGCCACTTTGTCCTAAACAATTGACAGACTTTCGCCGGGAAATGGCAGAGAAATTTCAAAGTTTAGGGAATACTGGGTTGGGGCTTCCTGACTGCTCACGCAAACCGTGGCTGTCTGTACACACCTCTTTTGTGTACTCCTGAGTCGTGCGCATGGGTCAGTCCTTCGGACTGTTCGTTGACGCACCCCAGTTTGGCTCGGCAATTTGGTCAAAGTGTGGTCCAAACGTCGGCAAATTTGGAGGTCGAAAAATGTTTCGACGAACTTCAAATTGTGCATGCTCCAAAACGCTCTATATTGCGCACTTGTCCTAAAAAATTGACAGACTTTCGCCGGGAAATGGCGGAGAAATTTCAAAGTTTAGGGAAAACTGGGTTGGGGCTTCTGACTGCTCACGCAAACCGTGGCTGTCTGTACACACCTCTTTGGTGTACTCCTGAGTCGTGCGCATGCTCAGGTTCCTTCGGACTGTCGTTGACGCACCCCAGTTTGGCTCGGCAATTTGGTCAAAGTGTGGTCCAAACGTCGGCAAATTTGGAGGTCGAAAAATGTTCCGACGAACTTCAAATTTTGCATGCTCCAAACTCTCTATATTGCGCACTTGTCCTAAAAAATTGACAGACTTTCGCCGGGAAATGGCAGAGAAATTTCAAAGTTTAGGGAAAACTGGGTTGGGGCTTCCTGACTGCTCACGCAAACCGTGGCTGTCTGTACACAACCTCTTTGGTGTACTCCTGAGTCGTGCGCATGCTCAGTCCTTCGGACTGTCGTTGACGCACCCCAGTTTGGCTCGGCAATTTGGTCAAAGTGTGGTCCAAACGGTCGGCAAATTTGGAGGTCGAAAAATGTTCCGACGAACTTCAAATTTTGCATGCTCCAAACTCTCTATATTGCGCACTTTGTCCTAAAAAAATGACAGACTTTCGCCGGGAAATGGCAGAGAAATTTCAAAGTTTAGGGAAAACTGGGTTGGGGCTTCCTGACTGCTCACGCAAAACCGTGGCTGTCTGTACACACCTCTTTGGTGTACTCCTGAGTCGTGCGCATGCTCAGTCCTTCGGACTGTCGTTGACGCACCCCAGTTTGGCTCGGCAATTTGGTCAAAGTGTGGTCCAAACTTTGGCAAATTTGGAGGTCGAAAAATGTTCCGACGAACTTCAAATTTTGCATGCTCCAAACTCTCTATATTGCGCACTTGTCCTAAACAATTGACAGACTTTCGCCGGGAAATGGCAGAGAAATTTCAAAGTTTAGGGAATACTGGGTTGGGGCTTCCTGACTGCTCACGCAAACCGTGGCTGTCTGTACACACCTCTTGGTGTACTCCTGAGTCGTGCGCCATGCTCAGTCCTTCGGACTGTCGTTGACGCACCCCAGTTTGGCTCGGCAATTTGGTCAGAGTGTGGTCCAAACGTCGGCAAATTTGGAGGTCGAAAAATGTTTCGACGAACTTCAAATTTTGCATGCTCCAAACTCTCTATATTGCGCACTTGTCCTAAAAAATTGACAGACTTTCGCCGGGAAATGGCGGAGAAATTTCAAAGTTTAGGGAAAACTGGGTTGGGTCTTCCTGACTGCTCACGCAAACCGTGGCTGTCTGTACACACCTCTTTGGTGTACTCCTGAGTCGTGCGCATGCTCAGTCCTTCGGACTGTCGTTGACGCACCCCAGTTTGGCTCGGTCAATTTGGTCAAAGTGTGGTCCAAACGTCGGCAAATTTGGAGGTCGAAAAATGTTTCGACGAACTTCAAATGTGCATGCTCCAAACTCTCTATTATTGCGCACTTGTCCTAAAAAATGACAGACTTTCGCCGGAAATGGCAGAGAAATTTCAAAGTTTAGGGAAAACTGGTTGGGGCTTCCTGACTGCTCACGCAAACCGTGGCTGTCTGTACACACCTCTTGGTGTACTCCTGAGTCGTGCGCATGCTCAGTCCTTCGGACTGTCGTTGACGCACCCCAGTTTGGCTCGGCAATTTGGTCAAAGTGTGGTCCAAACTTTGGCAAATTTGGAGGTCGAAAAATGTTCCGACGAACTTCAAATTTTGCATGCTCCAAACTCTCTATATTGCGCACTTGTCCTAAACAATTGACAGACTTTCGCCGGGAAATGGCAGAGAAATTTCAAAGTTTAGGGAATACTGGGTTGGGGCTTCCTGACTGCTCACGCAAACCGTGGCTGTCTGTACACACCTCTTTGGTGTACTCCTGAGTCGTGCGCATGCTCAGTCCTTCGGACTGTCGTTGACGCACCCCAGTTTGGCTCGGCAATTTGGTCAGAGTGTGGTCCAAACGTCGGCAAATTTGGAGGTCGAAAAATGTTCGACGAACTTCAAATTTTGCATGCTCCAAACTCTCTATATTGCGCACTTGTCCTAAAAAATTGACAGACTTTCGCCGGGAAATGGCAGAGAAAATTATAAGTTTAGGGAAAACTGGGGTTGGGGCTTCCTGACTGCTCACGCAAACCGTGGCTGTCTGTACACACCTCTTTGGTGTACTCCTGAGTCGTGCGCATGCTCAGTCCTTCGGACTGTCGTTGACGCACCCCAGTTTGGCTCGGCAATTTAGTCAAAGTGTGGTCCAAACGTCGGCAAATTTGGAGGTCGAAAAATGTTCCGACGAACTTCAAATTTTGCATGCTCCAAACTCTCTATATTGCGCACTTGTCCTAAACAATTGACAGACTTTCGCCGGGAAATGGCAGAGAAATTTCAAAGTTTAGGGAATACTGGGTTGGGGCTTCCTGACTGCTCACGCAAACCGTGGCTGTCTGTACACACCTCTTTGGTGTACTCCTGAGTCGTGCGCATGCTCAGTCCTTCGGACTGTCGTTGACGCACCCCAGTTTGGCTCGGCAATTTGGTCAAAAGTGTGGTCCAAACGTCGGCAAATTTGGAGGTCGAAAAATGTTCCGACGAACTTCAAATTTTGCATGCTCCAAACTCTCTATATTGCGCACTTGTCCTAAAAAATTGACAGACTTTCGCCGGGAAATGGCAGAGAAATTTCAAAGTTTAGGGAAAACTGGGTTGGGGCTTCCTGACTGCTCACGCAAACCGTGGCTGTCTGTACACACCTCTTTGGTGTACTCCTGAGTCGTGCGCATGCTCAGTTCCTTCGGACTGTCGTTGACGCACACCCAGTTTGGCTCGGCAATTTGGTCAAAGTGTGGTCCAAACGTCGGCAAATTTGGAGGTCGAAAAATGTTCCGACGAACTTCAAATTTTGCATGCTCCAAACTCTCTATATTGCGCACTTGTCCTAAAAAAAATGACAGACTTTCGCCGGGAAATGGCAGAGAAATTTCAAAGTTTAGGGAAAACTGGGTTGGGGGCTTCCTGACTGCTCACGCAAACCGTGGCTGTCTGTACACACCTCTTTGGTGTACTCCTGAGTCGTGCGCATGCTCAGTCCTTCGGACTGTCGTTGACGCACCCCAGTTTGGCTCGGCAATTTGGTCAAAGTGTGGTCCAAACTTTGGCAAATTTGGAGGTCGAAAAATGTTCCGACGAACTTCAAATTTTGCATGCTCCAAACTCTCTATATTGCGCACTTCTCCTAAACAATTGACAGACTTTCGCCGGGAAATGGCAGATAAATTTCAAAGTTTAGGGAATACTGGGTTGGGGCTTCCTGACTGCTCACGCAAACCGTGGCTGTCTGTACACACCTCTTTGGTGTACTCCTGAGTCGTGCGCATGCTCAGTCCTTCGACTGTCGTTGACGCACCCCAGTTTGGCTCGGCAATTTGGTCATGAGTGTGGTCCAAACGTCGGCAAATTTGGAGGTCGAAAAATGTTTCGACGAACTTCAAATTTTGCATGCTCCAAACTCTCTATATTGCGCACTTGTCCTAAAAAATTGACAGACTTTCGCCGGGAAATGGCGGAGAAATTTCAAAGTTTAGGGAAAACTGGTTGGGGCTTCCTGACTGCTCACGCAAACCGTGGCTGTCTGTACACACCTCTTTGGTGTACCCCTGAGTCGTGCGCATGCTCAGTCCTTCGGACTGGCGTTGACGCACCCCAGTTTGGCTCGGCAATTTGGTCAAAGTGTGATCCAAACGTCGGCAAATTTGGAGGTCGAAAAATGTTCCGACGAACTTCAAATTTTGCATGCTCCAAACTCTCTATATTGCGCACTTGTCCTAAAAAATTGACAGACTTTCGCCGGGAAATGGCAGAGGAAATTTCAAAGTTTAGGGAAAACTGGGTTGGGGCTTCCTGACTGCTCACTGCAAACCGTGGCTGTCTGTACACACCTCTTTGGTGTACTCCTGAGTCGTGCGCATGCTCAGTCCTTCGGACTGTCGTTGACGCACCCCAGTTTGGCTCGGCAATTTGGTCAAAGTGTGGTCCAAACGTCGCAAATTTGGAGGTCGAAAAATGTTCCGACGAACTTCAAATTTTGCATGCTCCAAACTCTCTATATTGCGCACTTGTCCTAAACAATTGACAGACTTTCGCCGGGAAATGGCAGAGAAATTTCAAAGTTTAGGGAATACTGGGTTGGGGCTTCCTGACTGCTCACGCAAACCGGTGGCTGTCTGTACACACCTCTTTTGTGTACTCCTGAGTCGTGCGCATGGTCAGTCCTTCGGACTGTCGTTGACGCACCCCAGTTTGGCTCGGCAATTTGGTCAAAGTGTGGTCCAAACGTCGGCAAATTTGGAGGTCGAAAAATGTTTCGACGAACTTCAAATTGTGCATGCTCCAAACGCTCTATATTGCGCACTTGTCCTAAAAAATTGACAGACTTTCGCCGGGAAATGGCGGAGAAATTTCAAAGTTTAGGGAAAACTGGGTTGGGGCTTCCTGACTGCTCACGCAAACCGTGGCTGTCTGTACACACCTCTTTGGTGTACTCCTGAGTCGTGCGCATGCTCAGTCCTTCGGACTGTCGTTGACGGCACCCCAGTTTGGCTCGGCAATTTGGTCAAAGTGTGGTCCAAACGTCGGCAAATTTGGAGGTCGAAAAATGTTCCGACGAACTTCAAATTTTGCATGCTCCAAACTCTCTATATTGCGCACTTGTCCTAAAAAATTGACAGACTTTCGCCGGGAAATGGCAGAGAAATTTCAAAGTTTAGGGAAAACTGGGTTGGGGCTTCCTGACTGCTCACGCAAACCGTGGCTGTCTGTACACACCTCTTTGGTGTACTCCTGAGTCGTGCGCATGCTCAGTCCTTCGGACTGTCGTTGACGCACCCCAGTTTGGCTCGGCAATTTGGTCAAAGTGTGGTCCAAACGTCGGCAAATTTGGAGTCGAAAAATGTTCCGACGAACTTCAAATTTGCATGCTCCAAACTCTCTATATTGCGCACTTGTCCTAAAAAAATGACAGACTTTCGCCGGGAAATGGCAGAGAAATTTCAAAGTTTAGGGAAAACTGGGTTGGGGGCTTCCTGACTGCTCACGCAAACCGTGGCTGTCTGTACACACCTCTTTGGTGTACTCCTGAGTCGTGCGCATGCTCAGTCCCTTCGGACTGTCGTTGACGCACCCCAGTTTGGCTCGGCAATTTGGTCAAAGTGTGGTCCAAACTTTGGCAAATTTGGAGGTCGAAAAATGTTCCGACGAACTTCAAATTTTGCATGCTCCAAACTCTCTATATTGCGCACTTGTCCTAAACAATTGACAGACTTTCGCCGGGAAATGGCAGAGAAATTTCAAAGTTTAGGGAATACTGGGTTGGGGCTTCCTGACTGCTCACGCAAACCGTGGCTGTCTGTACACACCTCTTTGGTGTACTCCTGAGTCGTGCGCATGCTCAGTCCTTCGGACTGTCGTTGACGCACCCCAGTTTGGCTCGGCAATTTGGTCAGAGTGTGGTCCAAACGTCGGCAAATTTGGAGGTCGAAAAATGTTTCGACGAACTTCAAATTTTGCATGCTCCAAACTCTCTATATTGCGCACTTGTCCTAAAAAATTGACAGACTTTCGCCGGGAAATGGGCGGAGAAATTTCAAAGTTTAGGGAAAACTGGGTTGGGGCTTCCTGACTGCTCACGCAAACCGTGGCTGTCTGTACACACCTCTTTGGTGTACTCCTGAGTCGTGCGCATGCTCAGTCCTTCGGACTGTCGTTGACGCACCCCAGTTTGGCTCGGCAATTTGGTCAAAGTGTGATCCAAACGTCGGCAAATTTGGAGGTCGAAAAATGTTCCGACGAACTTCAAATTTTGCATGCTCCAAACTCTCTCTATATTGCGCACTTGTCCTAAAACATTGACAGACTTTCGCCGGGAAATGGCAGAGAAATTTCAAAGTTTAGGGGAAAACTGGGTTGGGGCTTCCTGACTGCTCACCCAAACCGTGGCTGTCTGTACACACCTCTTTGGTGTACTCCTGAGTCGTGCGCATGCTCAGTCCTTCGGACTGTCGTTGACGCACCCCAGTTTGGCTCGGCAATTTGGTCAAAGTGTGATCCAAACGTCGGCAAATTTGGAGGTCGAAAAATGTTCCGACGAACTTCAAATTTTGCATGCTCCAAACTCTCTATATTGCGCACTTGTCCTAAAAAATTGACAGACTTTCGCCGGGAAATGGCAGAGAAATTTCAAAGTTTAGGGAAAACTGGGTTGGGGCTTCCTGACTGCTCACGCAAACCGTGGCTGTCTGTACACACCTCTTTGGTGTACTCCTGAGTCGTGCGCATGCTCAGTCCTTCGGACTGTCGTTGACGCACCCCAGTTTGGCTCGGCAATTTGGTCAAAGTGTGATCCAAACGTCGGCAAATTTGGAGGTCGAAAAATGTTCCGACGAACTTCAAATTTTGCATGCTCCAAACTCTCTATATTGCGCACTTGTCCTAAAAAATTGACAGACTTTCGCCGGGAAATGGCAGAGAAATTTCACAGTTTAGGGAAAACTGGGTTGGGGCTTCCTGACTGCTCACCCAAACCGTGGCTGTCTGTACACACCTCTTTGTGTACTCCTGAGTCGTGCGCATGCTCAGTCCCTTCGGACTGTCGTTGACGCACCCCAGTTTGGCTCGGCAATTGTCAAAGTGTGATCCAAACGTCGGCAAATTTGGAGGTCGAAAAATTGTTCCGACGAACTTCAAATTTTGCATGCTCCAAACTCTCTATATTGCGCACTTGGTCCTAAAAAATGACAGACTTTCGCCGGGAAATGGCAGAGAAATTTCAAAGTTAGGGAAAACTGGTTGGGGCTTCCTGACTGCTCACGCAAACCGTGGCTGTCTGTACACACCTCTTTGTGTACTCCTGAGTCGTGCGCATGCTCAGTCCTTCGGACTGTCGTTAGACGCACCCCAGTTTGGCTCGGCAATTTGGTCAAAGTGTGATCCAAACGTCGGCAAATTTGGAGGTCGAAAAATGTTCCGACGAACTTCAAATTTTGCATGCTCCAAACTCTCTATATTGCGCACTTGTCCCTAAAAAAATGACAGGACTTTCGCCGGAAATGGCAGAGAAATTTCAAAGTTTAGGGAATACTGGGTTGGGGCTTCCTGACTGCTCACGCAAACCGTGGCTGTCTGTACACACCTCTTTGGTGTACTCCTGTGTCGTGCGCATGCTCAGTCCTTCGGACTGTCGTTGTCGCCACCCCAGTTTGGCTCGGCAATTGGTCAAAGTGTGGTCCAAACGTCGGCAAATTTGGAGGTCGAAAAATGTTCGACGAACTTCAAATTTTGCATGCTCCAAACTCTCTATATTGCGCACTTGTCCTAAAAAATTGACAGACTTTCGCCGGAAATGGCGGAGAAATTTCAAAGTTTAGGGAAAACTGGGTTGGGGCTTCCTGACTGCTCACGCAAACCGTGGCTGTCTGTACACACCTCTTTGGTGTACTCCTGAGTCGTGCGCATGCTCAGATCCTTCGGACTGTCGTTGGACGCACCCCAGTTTGGCTCGGCAATTTGGTCAAGGTGTGATCCAAACGTCGGCAAATTTGGAGGTCGAAAAATGTTCCGACGAACTTCAAATTTTGCATGCTCCAAACTCTCTATATTGCGCACTTGTCCTAAAAAATTGACAGACTTTCGCCGGGAAATGGCAGAGAAATTTCAAAGTTTAGGGAAAACTGGGTTGGGGCTTCTGACTGCTCACGCAAACCGTGGCTGTCTGTACACACCTCTTTGGTGTACTCCTGAGTCGTGCGCATGCTCAGTCCCTTCGGACTGTCGTTGACGCACCCCAGTTTGGCTCGGCAATTTGGTCAAAGTGTGATCCAAACGTCGGCAAATTTGGAGGTCGAAAAATGTTCCGACGAACTTCAAATTTTGCATGCTCCAAACTCTCTATATTGCGCACTTGTCCTAAAAAATTGACAGACTTCGCCGGGAAATGGCAGAGAAATTATAAGTTTAGGGAAAACTGGGTTGGGGCTTCTGACTGCTCACGCAAACCGGTGGCTGTCTGTACACACCTCTTTGGTGTACTCCTGAGGTCGTGCGCATGCTCAGTCCTTCGGACTGTCGTTGACGCACCCCAGTTTGGCTCGGCAATTTAGTCAAAGTGTGGTCCAAACGTCGGCAAATTTGGAGGTCGAAAAATGTTCCGACGAACTTCAAATTTGCATGCTCCAAACTCTCTATATTGCGCACTTGTCCTAAACAATTGACAGACTTTCGCCGGGAAATGGCAGAGAAATTTCAAAGTTTAGGGAATACTGGGTTGGGGCTTCCTGACTGCTCACGCAAACCGTGGCTGTCTGTACACACCTCTTTGGTGTACTCCTGAGTCGTGCGCATGCTCAGTCCTTCGGACTGTCGTTGACGCACCCCAGTTTGGCTCGGCAATTTTGGTCAAAGTGTGGTCCAAACGTCGGCAAATTTGGAGGTCGAAAAATGTTCCGACGAACTTCAAATTTTGCATGCTCCAAACTCTCTATATTGCGCACTTGTCCCTAAAAAATTGACAGACTTTCGCCGGGAAATGGCAGAGAAATTTCAAAGTTTAAGGAAAACTGGGTTGGGGCTTTCTGACTGCTCACGCAAACCGTGGCTGTCTGTACACACCTCTTTGGTGTACTCCTGAGTCGTGCGCATGCTCAGTCCTTCGGACTGTCGTTGACGCACCCCAGTTTGGCTCGGCAATTTGGTCAAAGTGTGGTCCAAACGTCGGCAAATTTGGGAGGTCGAAAAAATGTTTCGACGAACTTCAAATTTTGCATGCTCCAAACTCTCTATATTGCGCACTTGTCCTAAAAAATTGACCAGACTTTCGCCCGGGAAAATGGCAGAGAAATTTCAAAGTTTAGGGAAAAATGGGTTGGGGCTTCCTGACTGCTCACGCAAACCGTGGCTGTCTGTACACACCTCTTTGGTGTACTCCTGAGTCGTGCGCATGCTCAGTCCTTCGGACTGTCGTTGACGCACCCCCCAGTTTGCTCGGCAATTTGGTCAAAGTGTGGTCCAAACGTCGGCAAATTTGGAGGTCGAAAAATGTTCCGACGAACTTCAAATTTTGCATGCTCCAAACTCTCTATATTGCGCACTTGTCCTAAAAAATGACAGACTTTCGCCGGGAAAATGGCAGAGAAATTTCAAAGTTTAGGGAAAACTGGGTTGGGGCTTCCTGACTGCTCACGGCAAACCGTGGCTGTCTGTACACACCTCTTTGGTGTACTCCTGAGTCGTGCGCATGCTCAGTCCTTCGGACTGTCGTTGACGCACCCCCAGTTTGGCTCGGCAATTTGGTCAAAGTGTGGTCCAAACTTTGGCAAATTTGGAGGTCGAAAAATGTTCCGACGAACTTCAAATTTTGCATGCTCCAAACTCTCTATATTGCGCACTTGTCCTAAACAATTGACAGACTTTCGCCGGGAAATGGCAGAGAAATTTCAAAGTTTAGGGAATACTGGGTTGGGCTTCCTGACTGCTCACGCAAACCGTGGCTGTCTGTACACACCTCTTTGGTGTACTCCTGAGTCGTGCGCATGCTCAGTCCTTCGGACTGTCGTTGACGCACCCCAGTTTGGCTCGGCAATTTGGTCAGAGTGTGGTCCAAACGTCGCAAATTTGGAGGTCGGAAAATGTTTCGACGAACTTCAAATTTTGCATGCTCCAAACTCTCTATATTGCGCACTTGTCCTAAAAAATTGACAGACTTTCGCCGGGAAATGGCGGAGGAATTTCAAAGTTTAGGGAAAACTGGGTTGGGGCTTCCTGACTGCTCACGGCAAACCGTGGCTGTCTGTACACACCTCTTTGGTGTAACTCCTGAGTCGTGGCGCATGCTCAGATCCTTCGGACTGTCGTTGACGCACCCCAGTTTGGCTCGCAATTTGGTCAAAGTGTGATCAAACGTCGGCAAATTTGGAGGTCGAAAAATGTTCCGACGAACTTCAAATTTTGCATGCTCCAAACTCCTCTATATTGCCGCACTTGTCTAAAAAATTGACAGACTTTTCGCCGGGAAATGGCAGAGAAATTTCAAAGTTTAGGGGAAAACTGGTTGGGGCTTCCTGACTGCTCACCCAAACCGTGGCTGTCTGTACACACCTTTTGGTGTACTCCTGAGTCGTGCGCATGCTCAGTCCTTCGGACTGTCGTTGACGCATCCCCAGTTTGGCTCGGCAATTTGGTCAAAGTGTGATCCAAACGTCGGCAAATTTGGAGTCGAAAAATGTTCCGACGAACTTCAAATTTTGCATGCTCCAAACTCTCTATATTGCGCACTTGTCCTAAAAAATTGACAGACTTTCGCCGGGAAATGGCAGAGAAATTTCAAAGTTTAGGGAAAAACTGGTTGGGGCTTCCTGACTGCTCACGCAAACCCGTGGCTTGTCTGTACACACCTCTTGGTGTACTCCTGAGTCGTGCGCATGCTCAGTCCTTCGGACTGACGTTGACGCACCCCAGTTTGGCTCGGCAATTGGTCAAAGTGTGGTCCAAACGTCGGCAAATTTGGAGGTCGAAAAATGTTCCGACGAACTTCAAATTTTGCATGCTCAAACTCTCTATATTGCGCACTTGTCCTAAACAATTGACAGACTTTCGCCGGGAAATGGCAGAGAAATTTCAAAGTTTAGGGAATACTGGTTGGGGCTTCCTGACTGCTCACGCAAACCGTGGCTGTCTGTACACACCTCTTTGGTGTACTCCTGGTGGTCGTGCGCATGCTCATCCTTCGGACTGTCGTTGACGCACCCCCAGTTTGGCTCGGCAATTTGGTCAAAGTGTGGTCCAAACGTCGGCAAATTTGGAGGTCGAAAATGTTTCGACGAACTTCAAATTTTGCATGCTCAAACTCTCTATATTGCGCACTTGTCCTAAAAAATTGACAGACTTTCGCCGGGAAATGGCGGAGAAATTTCAAAGTTTAGGGAAAACTGGGTTGGGGCTTCCTGACTGCTCACGCAAAACCGTGGCTGTCTGTACACACCTCTTTGGTGTACTCTGAGTCGTGCGCATGCTCAGTTCCTTCGGACTGTCGTTGACGCACCCCAGTTTGGCTCGGCAATTTGGTCAAGGTGTGATCCAAACGTCGGCAAATTTGGAGGTCGAAAAATGTTCCGACGAACTTCAAATTTTTGCATGCTCTCCAAACTCTCTTATATTGCGCACTTGTCCTAAAAAATTGACAGACTTTCGCCGGGAAATGGCAGAGAAATTTCAAGTTTAGGGAAAACTGGGTTGGGGCTTCCTGACTGCTCACAGCAAACCGTGGCTGTCTGTACACACCTCTTTGGTGTACTCCTGAGTCGTGCGCATGCTCAGTCCCTTCGGACTGTCGTTGACGCACCCCAGTTTGGCTCGGCAATTTGGTCAAAGTGGTGATCCAAACGTCGGCAAATTTGGAGGTCGAAAAATGTTCCGACGAACTTCAAATTTTGCATGCTCCAAACTCTCTATATTGCGCACTTGTCCTAAAAAATTGACAGACTTTCGCGGGAAATGGCAGAGAAATTTCAAAGTTTAGGGAATACTGGGTTGGGGCTTCCTGACTGCTCACGCAAACCGTGGCTGTCTGTACACACCTCTTTGGTGTACTCCTGTGTCGTGCGCATGCTCAGTCCTTCGGACTGTCGTTGACGCACCCCAGTTTGGCTCGGCAATTTGGTCAAAGTGTGGTCCAAACGTCGGCAAATTTGGAGGTCGAAAAATGTTTCGACGAACTTCAAATTTTGCATGCTCCAAACTCTTTATATTGCGCACTTGTCCTAAAAAATTGACAGACTTTTCGCCGGGAAATGGCGGAGAAATTTCAAAAGTTTAGGGAAAACTGGGTTGGGGCTTCCTGACTGCTCACGCAAACCGTGGCTGGTCTGTACACACCTCTTTGGTGTACTCCTGAGTCGTGCGCATGCTCAGTCCTTCGGACTGTCGTTGACGCACCCCAGTTTGGCTCGGCAATTTGGTCAGGTGTGATCCAAACGTCGGCAAATTTGGAGGTCGAAAAATGTTCCGACGAACTTCAAATTTTGCATGCTCCAAACTCTCTATATTGCGCACTTGTCCTAAAAAATTGACAGACTTTCGCCGGGAAATGGCAGAGAAATTTCAAAGTTTAGGGAAAACTGGGTTGGGGCTTCCTGACTGCTCACGCAAACCGTGGCTGTCTGTACACACCTCTTTGGTGTACTCCTGAGTCGTGCGCATGCTCAGTCCTTCGGACTGTCGTTGACGCACCCCAGCTTGGCTCGGCAATTTAGTCAAAGTGTGGTCCAAACGTCGCAAATTGGAGGTCGAAAATGTTCCGACGAACTTCAAATTTTGCATGCTCCAAACTCTCTATATTGCGCACTTGTCCTAAACAATTGACAGACTTTCGCCGGAAATGGCAGAGAAATTTTCAAAGTTTAGGGAATACTGGGTTGGGGCTTCCTGACTGCCTCACGCAAACCGTGGCTGTCTGTACACACCTTCTTGGTGTACTCCTGATTCGTGCGCATGCTCAGTCCTTCGGACTGTCGTTGACGCACCCCCAGTTTGGCTCGGCAATTTGGTCAAAGTGTGGTCCAAACGTCGGCAAATTTGGAGGTCGAAAAATGTTCCGACGAACTTCAAATTTTGCATGCTCCAAACTCTCTATATTGCGCACTTGTCCTAAAAAAATTGACAGACTTTCGCCGGGAAATGCAGAGAAATTTTCAAAGTTAAGGAAAACTGGGTTGGGGCTTTCTGACTGCTCACGCAAACCGTGGCTGTCTGTACACACCTCTTTGGTGTACTCCTGAGTCGTGCGCATGCTCAGTCCTTCGGACTGGTCGTTGACGCACCCCAGTTTGGCTCGGCAATTTGGTCAAAGTGTGGTCCAAACGTCGGCAAATTTGGAGGTCGAAAAATGTTTCGACGAACTTCAAATTTTGCATGCTCCAAACTCTCTATATTGCGCACTTGTCCTAAAAAATTGACAGACTTTCGCCGGGAAATGGCAGAGAAATTTCAAAGTTTAGGGAAAAATGGGTTGGGGCTTCCTGACTGCTCACGCAAACCGTGGCTGTCTGTACACAGACCTCTTTGGTGTACTCTGAGTAGTGCGCATGCTCAGTCCTTCGGACTGTCGTTGGACGCACCCAAGTTTGGCTCGGCAATTTGGTCAAAGTGTGGTCCAAACGTCGGCAAATTTGGAGGTCGAAAAATGTTCCAACGAACTTCAAATTTGGCATGCTCCAAACTCTCTATATTGCGCACTTGTCCTAAAAAATTGACAGACTTTCGCCGGGAAATGGCAGAGAAATTTCAAAGTTTAGGGAAAACTGGGTTGGGGCTTCCTGACTGCTCACAGCAAACCGTGGCTGTCTGTACACACCTCTTTGGTGTACTCCTGAGTCGTGCGCATGCTCAGTCCTTCCGACTGTCGTTGACGCACCCCAGTTTGGTTCGGCAATTTGGTCAAAGTGTGGTCCAAACGTCGGCAAATTTGGAGGTCGAAAAATGTTCCAACGAACTTCAATTTCGCATGCTCCAAACTCTCTATATTGCGCACTTGTCCTAAAAAATTGACAGACTTTCGCCGGAAATGGCAGAGAAATTTCAAAGTTTAGGGAAAACTGGGTTGGGGCTTCCTGACTGCTCACGCAAACCGTGGCTGTCTGTACACACCTCTTTGGTGTACTCCTGAGTCGTGGCGCATGCTCAGATCCTTCGGACTGTCGTTGACGCACCCCAGTTTGGCTCGGCAATTTGGTCAAAGTGTGGTCCAAACGTCGGCAAATTTGGAGGTCGAAAAATGTTCCGACGAACTTCAATTTTGCATGCTCCAAACTCTCTATATTGCGCACATTGTCCTAAAAAAATGACAGACTTTCGCCGGGAAATGGCAGAGAAATTTCAAAGTTTAGGGAAAACTGGGTTTGGGGCTTCCTGACTGCTCACGCAAACCGTGGCTGTCTGTACACACCTCTTTGGTGTACTCCTGAGTCGTGCGCATGCTCGATCCTTCGGACTGTCGTTGACGCACCCCAGTTTGGCTCGGCAATTTGGTCAAAGTGTGGTCCAAACTTTGGCAAATTTGGAGGTCGAAAAATGTTCCGACGAACTTCAAATTTTGCATGCTCCAAACTCTCTATATTGCGCACATTGTCCTAAACAATTGACAGACTTTCGCCGGGAAATGGCAGAGAAATTTCAAAGTTTAGGGAATACTGGGTTGGGGCTTCCTGACTGCTCACGGCAAACCGTGGCTGTCTGTACACACCTCTTTGGTGTACTCCTGAGTCGTGCGCATGCTCAGTCCCTTCGGACTGTCGTTGACGCACCCCAGTTTGGCTCGGCAATTGGTCAAAGTGTGGTCCAAACGTCGGCAAATTTGGAGGTCGAAAAATGTTTCGACGAACTTCAAATTTTGCATGCTCCAAACTCTCTATATTGCGCACTTGTCCTAAAAAATTGACAGACTTTCGCCGGGAAATGGCGGAGAAATTTCAAAGTTTAGGGAAAACTGGGTTGGGGCTTCCTGACTGCTCACGCAAACCGTGGCTGTCTGTACACACCTCTTTGGTGTACTCCTGAGTCGTGCGCATGTCAGTCCTTCGGACTGTCGTTGACGCACCCCAGTTTGGCTCGGCAATTTGGTCAAAGTGTGATCCAAACGTCGGCAAAATTCGGAGGTCGAAAAATGTTCCGACGAACTTCAAATTTTGCATGCTCCAAACTCTCTATATTGCGCACATTGTCCTAAAAAATTGACAGACTTTCGCCGGGAAATGGCAGAGAAATGTCAAAGTTTAGGGAAAACTGGGTTGGGGCTTCCTGACTGCTCACGCAAACCGTGGCTGTCTGTACACACCTCTTTGGTGTACTCCTGAGTCGTGCGCATGCTCAGTCCTTCGGACTGTCGTTGACGCACCCCAGTTTGGCTCGGCAATTTGGTCAAAGTGTGGTCCAAACGTCGGCAAATTTGGAGGTCGAAAAATGTTCCGACGAACTTCAAATTTCGCATGCTCCAAACTCTCTATATTGCGCACTTGTCCTAAAAAATTGACAGACTTTCGCCGGGAAATGGCAGAGAAATTTCAAAGTTTAGGAAAACTGGGTTGGGGCTTCCTGACTGCTCACGCAAACCGTGGCTGTCTGTACACACCTCTTTGGTGTACTCCTGAGTCGTGCGCATGCTCAGTCCTTCGGACTGTCGTTGACGCACCCCAGTTTGGCTCGGCAATTTGGTCAAAGTGTGGTCCAAACGTCGGCAAATTTGGAGGTCGAAAAATGTTCCGACGAACTTCAAATTTTGCATGCTCCAAACTCTCTATATTGCGCACCTTGTCCTAAAAAAAATGACAGACTTTCGCCGGGAAATGGCAGAGAAATTTCAAAGTTTAGGGAAAACTGGGTTGGGGCTTCCTGACTGCTCACGCAAACCGTGGCTGTCTGTACACACCAAAGAGGTGTGTACAGACAGCCACGGTTTGCGTGAGGCAGTCAGAAGCCCCAACCCAGTTTTCCCTAAACTTTGAAATTTCTCTGCCATTTCCCGGCGAAAGTCTGTCATTTTTTTTAGGACAAGTGCGCAATATAGAGAGTTTGGAGCATGCAAAATTGAAGTTCGTCGAACATTTTTCGACCTCCAAATTTGCCGACGTTTGGACCACACTTTGACCAAATTGCCGAGCCAAACTGGGGTGCGTCAACGACAGTCCGAAGGACTGAGCATGCCGCACGACTCAGGAGTACACCAAAGAGGTGTGTACAGACAGCCACGGTTTGCGTGAGCAGTCAGGAAGCCCCAACCCAGTTTTCCCTAAACTTTGAAATTTCTCTGCCATTTCCCGGCGAAGTCTGTCAATTTTTAGGACAAGTGCGCAATATAGAGAGTTTGGAGCATGCGAAATTGAAGTTCGTCGGAACATTTTTCGACCTCCAAATTTGCCGACGTTTGGACCACACTTTGACCAAATTGCCGAGCCAAACTGGGGTGCGTCAACGACAGTCCGAAGGACTGAGCATGCGCACGACTCAGGAGTACACAAAGAGGTGTGTACAGACAGCCACGGTTTGCGTGAGCAGTCAGGAAGCCCCAACCCAGTTTTCCCTAAACTTTGACATTTCTCTGCCATTTCCCGGCGAAAGTCTGTCAATTTTTTTAGGACAAGTGCGCAATATAGAGAGTTTGGAGCATGCAAAATTTGAAGTTCGTCGGAACATTTTTCGACCTCCGAATTTGCCGACGTTTGGATCACACTTTGACCAAATTGCCGAGCCAAACTGGGGTGCGTCAACGACAGTCCGAAGGACTGACCATGCGCACGACTCAGGAGTACACCAAAGAGGTGTGTACAGACAGCCACGGTTTGCGTGAGCAGTCAGGAAGCCCCAACCCAGTTTTCCCTAAAACTTTGAAAATTCTCCGCCATTTCCCGGCGAAAGTCTGTCAATTTTTGTAGGACAAGTGCGCAATATAGAGTAGTTTGGAGCATGCAAAATTTGGAAAGTTCGTCGAAACATTTTTCGACCTCCAATTTGCCGACGTTTGGACCACACTTTGACCAAATTGCCGACCAAACTGGGGTGCGTCAACGACAGTCCGAAGGACTGAGCATGCGCACGACTCAGGAGTACACCAAAGAGGTGTGTACAGACAGCCACGGTTTGCGTGAGCAGTCAGGAAGCCCCAGACCCAGTATTCCCTAAACTTTGAAATTTCTCTGCATTTCCCGGCGAAAGTCTGTCAATTGTTTAGGACAAGGTGCGCAATATAGAGAGTTTGGAGCATGCAAAATTTGAAGTTCGTCGGAACATTTTTCGACCTCCAAATTTGCCAAAGTTTTGGACCACACTTTGACCAAATTGCCGAGCCAAACTGGGGTGCGTCAACCGACAGTCCGAAGGACTGAGCATGCGCACGACTCAGGAGTACACCAAAGAGGTGTGTACAGACAGCCACGGTTTGCGTGAGCAGTCAGGAAGCCCCAACCCAGTTTTCCCTAAACTTTGAAATTTCTCTGCATTTCCCCGGCGAAAGTCTGTCATTTTTTTTAGGACAAGTGCGCAATATAGAGAGTTTGGAGCATGCAAAATTTGAAGTTCGTCGGAACATTTTCGACCTCCAAATTTGCCGACGTTTGGACCACACTTTGACCAAATTGCCGAGCCAAACTGGGGTGCGTCAACGACAGTCCGAAGACTGAGCATGCGCACGACTCAGGAGTACACCAAAGAGTGTGTACAGACAGCCACGGTTTGCGTGAGCAGTCAGGAAGCCCCAAACCCAGTTTTCCCTAAACTTTGAATTTCTCTGCCATTTCCCGGCGAAAGTCTGTCAATTTTTTAGGACAAGTGCGCAATATAGAGAGTTTGGAGCATGCGAAATTTGAAGTTCGTTGGAACATTTTTCGACCTCCAAATTTGCCGACGTTTGGACCACACTTTGACCAAATTGCCCGAACCAAACTGGGGTGCGTCAACGACAGTCGGAAGGACTGAGCATGCGCACGACTCAGGAGTACACCAAAGAGGTGTGTACAGACAGCCACGGTTTGCGTGAGGCAGTCAGGAAGCCCCAACCCAGTTTCCCTAAACTTTGAAATTTCTCTGCATTTCCCGGCGAAAGTCTGTCAATTTTTTAGGACAAGTGCGCAATATAGAGAGTTTGGAGCATGCCAAATTTGAAGTTCGTTGAACATTTTTCGACCTCCAAATTTGCCGACGTTTGGACCACACTTTGACCAAATTGCCGAGCCAAACTTGGTGCGTCAACGACAGTCCGAAGGACTGAGCATGCGCACTACTCAAGAGTACACCAAAGAGGTGTGTACAGAAAGCCACGGTTGCGTGAGCAGTCAGGAAGCCCCAACCATTTTTCCTAAAACTTTGAAATTTCTCTGCCATTTCCCGGCGAAAGTCTGTCAATTTTTTAGGACAAGTGCGCAATATAGAGAGTTTGGAGCATGCAAAATTGAAGTTCGTCGAAACATTTTTCGACCTCCAAATTTGCCGACGTTTGGACCACACTTTGACCAAATTGCCGAGCCAAACTGGGGTGCGTCAACGACAGTCCGAAGGACTGAGCATGCGCACGACTCAGGAGTACACCAAAGAGGTGTGTACAGACAGCCACGGTTTGCGTGAGCAGTCAGAAAGCCCCAACCCAGGTTTTCCTTAAACTTTGAAATTTCTCTGCCATTTCCCGGCGAAAGTCTGTCAATTTTTTAGGACAAGTGCGCAATATAGAGAGTTTGGAGCATGCAAAATTTGAAGTTCGTCGGAACATTTTTTCGACCTCCAAATTTGCTCGACGTTTGGACCACACTTTGACCAAATTGCCGAGCCAAACTGGGGTGCGTCAACGACAGTCCGAAGGACTGAGCATGCGCACGACTCAGGAGTACACCAAAGAGGTGTGTACAGACAGCCACGGTTTGCGTGAGCAGTCAGGAAGCCCCAACCCAGTATTCCCTAAACTTTGAAATTTCTCTGCCATTTCCCGGCGAAAGTCTGTCATTGTTTAGGACAAGTGCGCAATATAGAGAGTTTGGAGCATGCAAAATTTGAAGTTCGTCGGAACATTTTTCGACCTCCAAATTTGCCGACGTTTGGACCACACTTTGACTAAATTGCCGAGCCAAGCTGGGGTGCGTCAACGACAGTCCGAAGGACTGAGCATGCGCACGACTCAGGAGTACACCAAAGAGGTGTGTACAGACAGCCACGGTTTTGCGTGAGCAGTCAGGAAGCCCCAACCCAGTTTTCCCTAAACTTTGAAATTTCTCTGCCATTTCCCGGCGAAAGTCTGTCAATTTTTTAGGACAAGTGCGCAATATAGAGAGTTTGGAGCATGCAAAATTTGAAGTTCGTCGGAACATTTTTCGACCTCCAAATTTGCCGGACGTTTGGATCACACCTTGACCAAATTGCCGAGCCAAACTGGGGGTGCGTCAACGACAGTCCGAAGGACTGAGCATGCGCACGACTCAGGAGTACACCAAGAGGTGTGTACAGACAGCCACGGTTTTGCGTGAGCAGTCAGGAAGCCCCAACCCAGTTTTCCCTAAACTTGAAATTTCTCCGCCATTTCCCGGCGAAAGTCTGTCAATTTTTTAGGACAAGTGCGCATATAAAGAGTTTGGAGCATGCAAAATTTGAAGTTCGTCGAAACATTTTTCGACCTCCAAATTTGCCGACGTTTGGACCACACTTTGACCAAATTGCCGAGCCAAACTGGGGTGCGTCAACGACAGTCCGAAGGACTGAGCATGCGCACGACACAGGAGTACACCAAAGAGGTGTGTACAGACAGCCACGGTTTGCGTGAGCAGTCAGGAAGCCCAACCCAGTATTCCCTAAACTTTGAAATTTCTCTGCCATTTCCCGGCGAAAGTCTGTCAATTTTTTAGGACAAGTGCGCAATATAGAGAGTTTGGAGCATGCAAAATTTGAAGTTCGTCGGAACATTTTTCGACCTCCAAATTTGCCGACGTTTGGATCACACTTTGACCAAATTGCCGAGCCAAACTGGGGTGCGTCAACGACAGTCCGAAGGACTGAGCATGCGCACGACTCAGGAGTACACCAAAGAGGTGTGTACAGACAGCCACGGTTTGCGTGAGCAGTCAGGAAGCCCCAACCAGTTTCCCTAAACTTTGAAATTTCTCTGCCATTTCCCGGCGAAAGTCTGTCAATTTTTTAGGACAAGTGCGCAATATAGAGAGTTTGGAGCATGCAAAATTTGAAGTTCGTCGGAACATTTTCGACCTCCAAATTTGCCGACGTTGGATCACACCTTGACCAAATTGCCGAGCCAAACTGGGGTGCGTCAACGACAGTCCGAAGGACTGAGCATGCGCACGACTCAGGAGTACACCAAAGAGGTGTGTACAGACAGCCACGGTTTGCGTGAGCAGTCAGGAAGCCCCAACCCAGTTTTCCTAAACTTTGAAATTTCTCCGCCATTTCCCGGCGAAAGTCTGTCAATTTTTTAGGACAAGTGCGCAATATAGAGAGTTTGGAGCATGCAAAATTTGAAGTTCGTCGAAACATTTTTCGACCTCCAAATTTGCCGACGTTTGGACCACACTTTGACCAAATTGCCGAGCCAAACTGGGGTGCGTCAACGACAGTCCGAAGGACTGAGCATGCGCACGACACAGGAGTACACCAAAGAGGTGTGTACAGACAGCCACGGTTTGCGTGAGCAGTCAGGAAGCCCAACCCAGTATTCCCTAAACTTTGAAATTTCTCTGCCATTTCCCGGCGAAAGTCTGTCAATTGTTTAGGACAAGTGCGCAATATAGAGAGTTTGGAGCATGCAAAATTTGAAGTTCGTCGGAACATTTTTCGACCTCCAAATTTGCCGACGTTTGGACCACACTTTGACCAAATTGCCGAGCCAAACTGGGGTGCGTCAACGTCAGTCCGAAGGACTGAGCATGCGCACGACTCAGGAGTACACCAAAGAGGTGTGTACAGACAGCCACGGTTTGCGTGAGCAGTCAGGAAGCCCCAACCCAGTTTTCCCTAAACTTTGAAATTTCTCTGCCATTTCCCGGCGAAAGTCTGTCATTTTTTTAGGACAAGTGCGCAATATAGAGAGTTTGGAGCATGCAAAATTTGAAGTTCGTCGGAACATTTTTTCGACCTCCAAATTTGCCGACGTTTGATCACACTTTGACCAAATTGCCGAGGCCAAACTGGGGTGCGTCAACGACAGTCCGAAGGGACTGAGCATGCGCACCGACTCAGGAGTACACCAAAGAGGTGTGTACAGACAGCCACGGTTTGGGTGAGCAGTCAGGAAGCCCCAACCCAGTTTTCCCTAAACTTTGAAATTCTCTGCCATTTCCCGGCGAAAGTCTGTCAATTTTTTAGGACAAGTGCGCAATATAGAGAGTTTGGGAGCATGCAAAATTTGAAGTTCGTCGGAACATTTTTTCGACCTCCAAATTTGCCGACGTTTGGATCACACTTTGACCAAATTGCCGAGCCAAACTGGGGTGCGTCAACGACAGTCCGAAGGACTGAGCATGCGCACGACTCAGGAGTACACCAAAGAGGTGTGTACAGACAGCCACGGTTTGCGTGAGCAGTCAGGAAGCCCCAACCCAGTTTTCCCTAAACTTTGAAATTTCTCCGCCATTTCCCGGCGAAAGTCTGTCAATTTTTTAGGACAAGTGCGCAATATAGAGAGTTTGGAGCATGCAAAATTTGAAGTTCGTCGAAACATTTTTCGACCTCCAAATTTGCCGACGTTTGGACCACACTCTGACCAAATTGCCGAGCCAAACTGGGGTGCGTCAACGACAGTCCGAAGGACTGAGCATGCGCACGACTCAGGAGTACACCAAAGAGGTGTGTACAGACAGCCACGGTTTGCGTGAGCAGTCAGGAAGCCCAACCAGTATTCCCTAAACTTTGAAATTTCTCTGCCATTTCCCGGCGAAAGTCTGTCAATTGTTTAGGACAAGTGCGCAATATAGAGAGTTTGGAGCATGCAAAATTTGAAGTTCGTCGGAACATTTTTCGACCTCCAAATTTGCCAAAGTTTGGACCACACTTTGACCAAATTGCCGAGCCAAACTGGGGTGCGTCAACGACAGTCCGAAGGACTGAGCATGCGCACGACTCAGGAGTACACCAAAGAGGTGTGTACAGACAGCACGGTTTGCGTGAGCAGTCAGGAAGCCCCAACCCAGTTTTCCCTAAACTTTGAAATTTCTCTGCCATTTCCCGGCGAAAGTCTGTCATTTTTTTAGGACAAGTGCGCAATATAGAGAGTTTGGAGCATGCAAAATTTGAAGTTCGTCGGAACATTTTTCGACCTCCAAATTTGCCGACGTTTGGACCACACTTTGACCAAATTGCCGAGCCAAACTGGGGTGCGTCAACGACAGTCCGAAGGACTGAGCATGCGCACGACTCAGGAGTACACCAAAGAGGTGTGTACAGACAGCCACGGTTTGCGTGAGCAGTCAGGAAGCCCCAACCCATTTTTCCTAAACTTTGAAATTTCTCTGCCATTTCCCGGCGAAAGTCTGTCAATTTTTTTAGGACAAGTGCGCAATATAGAGAGTTTGGAGCATGCAAAATTTGAAGTTCGTCGAAACATTTTTCGACCTCCAAATTTGCCGACGTTTGGACCACACTTTGACCAAATTGGCCGAGCCAAACTGGGGTGCGTCAACGACAGTCCGAAGGACTGAGCATGCGCACGACTCAGGAGTACACCAAAGAGGTGTGTACAGACAGCCACGGTTTGCGTGAGCAGTCAGAAAGCCCCAACCCAGTTTTCCTTAAACTTTGAAATTTCTCTGCCATTTCCCGGCGAAAGTCTGTCAATTTTTAGGACAAGTGCGCAATATAGAGAGTTTGGAGCATGCAAAATTTGAAGTTCGTCGGAACATTTTTCGACCTCCAAATTTGCCGACGTTTGGACCACACTTTGACCAAATTGCCGAGCCAAACTGGGGTGCGTCAACGACAGTCCGAAGGACTGAGCATGCGCACGACTCAGGAGTACACCAAAGAGGTGTGTACAGACAGCCACGGTTTGCGTGAGCAGTCAGGAAGCCCAACCCAGTATTCCCTAAACTTTGAAATTTCTCTGCCATTTCCCGGCGAAAGTCTGTCAATTGTTTAGGACAAGTGCGCAATATAGAGAGTTTGGAGCATGCAAAATTTGAAGTTCGTCGGAACATTTTTCGACCTCCAAATTTGCCGACGTTTGGACCACACTTTGACTAAATTGCCGAGCCAAACTGGGGTGCGTCAACGACAGTCCGAAGGACTGAGCATGCGCACGACTCAGGAGTACACCAAAGAGGTGTGTACAGACAGCCACGGTTTGCGTGAGCAGTCAGGAAGCCCCAACCCAGTTTTCCCTAAACTTATAATTTTCTCTGCCATTTCCCGGCGAAAGTCTGTCAATTTTTTAGGACAAAGTGCGCAATATAGAGAGTTTGGAGCATGCAAAATTTGAAGTTCGTCGGAACATTTTTCGACCTCCAAATTTGCCGACGTTTGGATCACACTTTGACCAAATTGCCGAGCCAAACTGGGGTGCGTCAACGACAGTCCGAAGGACTGAGCATGCGCACGACTCAGGAGTACACCAAAGAGGTGTGTACAGACAGCCACGGTTTGCGTGAGCAGTCAGGAAGCCCCAACCCAGTTTTCCCTAAACTTTGAAATTTCTCTGCCATTTCCCGGCGAAAGTCTGTCAATTTTTTAGGACAAGTGCGCAATATAGAGAGTTTGGAGCATGCAAAATTTGAAGTTCGTCGGAACATTTTTCGACCTCCAAATTTGCCGACGTTTGGATCACACCTTGACCAAATTGCCGAGCCAAACTGGGGTGCGTCAACGACAGTCCGAAGGACTGAGCATGCGCACGACTCAGGAGTACACCAAAGAGGTGTGTACAGACAGCCACGGTTTGCGTGAGCAGTCAGGAAGCCCCAACCCAGTTTTCCCTAAACTTTGAAATTTCTCCGCCATTTCCCGGCGAAAGTCTGTCAATTTTTTAGGACAAGTGCGCAATATAGAGAGTTTGGAGCATGCAAAATTTGAAGTTCGTCGAAACATTTTTCGACCTCCAAATTTGCCGACGTTTGGACCACACTTTGACCAAATTGCCGAGCCAAACTGGGGTGCGTCAACGACAGTCCGAAGGACTGAGCATGCGCACGACACAGGAGTACACCAAAGAGGTGTGTACAGACAGCCACGGTTTGCGTGAGCAGTCAGGAAGCCCCAACCCAGTATTCCCTAAACTTTGAAATTTCTCTGCCATTTCCCGGCGAAAGTCTGTCATTTTTTTAGGACAAGTGCGCAATATAGAGAGTTTGGAGCATGCAAAATTTGAAGTTCGTCGGAACATTTTTCGACCTCCAAATTTGCCGACGTTTGGATCACACTTTGACCAAATTGCCGAGCCAAACTGGGGTGCGTCAACGACAGTCCGAAGGACTGAGCATGCGCACGACTCAGGAGTACACCAAAGAGGTGTGTACAGACAGCCACGGTTTGCGTGAGCAGTCAGGAAGCCCCAACCCAGTTTTCCCTAAACTTTGAAATTTCTCTGCCATTTCCCGGCGAAAGTCTGTCAATTTTTTAGGACAAGTGCGCAATATAGAGAGTTTGGAGCATGCAAAATTTGAAGTTCGTCGGAACATTTTTCGACCTCCAAATTTGCCGACGTTTGGATCACACTTTGACCAAATTGCCGAGCCAAACTGGGGTGCGTCAACGACAGTCCGAAGGACTGAGCATGCGCACGACTCAGGAGTACACCAAAGAGGTGTGTACAGACAGCCACGGTTTGGGTGAGCAGTCAGGAAGCCCCAACCCAGTTTTCCCTAAACTGTGAAATTTCTCTGCCATTTCCCGGCGAAAGTCTGTCAATTTTTTAGGACAAGTGCGCAATATAGAGAGTTTGGAGCATGCAAAATTTGAAGTTCGTCGGAACATTTTTCGACCTCCAAATTTGCCGACGTTTGGATCACACTTTGACCAAATTGCCGAGCCAAACTGGGGTGCGTCAACGACAGTCCGAAGGACTGAGCATGCGCACGACTCAGGAGTACACAAAAGAGGTGTGTACAGACAGCCACGGTTTGCGTGAGCAGTCAGGAAGCCCCAACCCAGTTTTCCCTAAACTTTGAAATTTCTCTGCCATTTCCCGGCGAAAGTCTGTCAATTTTTTAGGACAAGTGCGCAATATAGAGAGTTTGGAGCATGCAAAATTTGAAGTTCGTCGGAACATTTTTCGACCTCCAAATTTGCCGACGTTTGGATCACACTTTGACCAAATTGCCGAGCCAAACTGGGGTGCGTCAACGACAGTCCGAAGGACTGAGCATGCGCACGACTCAGGAGTACACCAAAGAGGTGTGTACAGACAGCCACGGTTTGGGTGAGCAGTCAGGAAGCCCCAACCCAGTTTTCCCTAAACTTTGAAATTTCTCTGCCATTTCCCGGCGAAAGTCTGTCAATTTTTTAGGACAAGTGCGCAATATAGAGAGTTTGGAGCATGCAAAATTTGAAGTTCGTCGGAACATTTTTCGACCTCCAAATTTGCCGACGTTTGGATCACACTTTGACCAAATTGCCGAGCCAAACTGGGGTGCGTCAACGACAGTCCGAAGGACTGAGCATGCGCACGACTCAGGAGTACACCAAAGAGGTGTGTACAGACAGCCACGGTTTGCGTGAGCAGTCAGGAAGCCCCAACCCAGTTTTCCCTAAACTTTGAAATTTCTCCGCCATTTCCCGGCGAAAGTCTGTCAATTTTTTAGGACAAGTGCGCAATATAGAGAGTTTGGAGCATGCAAAATTTGAAGTTCGTCGAAACATTTTTCGACCTCCAAATTTGCCGACGTTTGGACCACACTCTGACCAAATTGCCGAGCCAAACTGGGGTGCGTCAACGACAGTCCGAAGGACTGAGCATGCGCACGACTCAGGAGTACACCAAAGAGGTGTGTACAGACAGCCACGGTTTGCGTGAGCAGTCAGGAAGCCCCAACCCAGTATTCCCTAAACTTTGAAATTTCTCTGCCATTTCCCGGCGAAAGTCTGTCAATTGTTTAGGACAAGTGCGCAATATAGAGAGTTTGGAGCATGCAAAATTTGAAGTTCGTCGGAACATTTTTCGACCTCCAAATTTGCCAAAGTTTGGACCACACTTTGACCAAATTGCCGAGCCAAACTGGGGTGCGTCAACGACAGTCCGAAGGACTGAGCATGCGCACGACTCAGGAGTACACCAAAGAGGTGTGTACAGACAGCCACGGTTTGCGTGAGCAGTCAGGAAGCCCCAACCCAGTTTTCCCTAAACTTTGAAATTTCTCTGCCATTTCCCGGCGAAAGTCTGTCATTTTTTTAGGACAAGTGCGCAATATAGAGAGTTTGGAGCATGCAAAATTTGAAGTTCGTCGGAACATTTTTCGACCTCCAAATTTGCCGACGTTTGGACCACACTTTGACCAAATTGCCGAGCCAAACTGGGGTGCGTCAACGACAGTCCGAAGGACTGAGCATGCGCACGACTCAGGAGTACACCAAAGAGGTGTGTACAGACAGCCACGGTTTGCGTGAGCAGTCAGGAAGCCCCAACCCAGTTTTCCCTAAACTTTGAAATTTCTCTGCCATTTCCCGGCGAAAGTCTGTCAATTTTTTAGGACAAGTGCGCAATATAGAGAGTTTGGAGCATGCAAAATTTGAAGTTCGTCGGAACATTTTTCGACCTCCAAATTTGCCGACGTTTGGACCACACTTTGACCAAATTGCCGAGCCAAACTGGGGTGCGTCAACGACAGTCCGAAGGACTGAGCATGCGCACGACTCAGGAGTACACCAAAGAGGTGTGTACAGACAGCCACGGTTTGCGTGAGCAGTCAGGAAGCCCCAACCCAGTTTTCCCTAAACTTTGAAATTTCTCCGCCATTTCCCGGCGAAAGTCTGTCAATTTTTTAGGACAAGTGCGCAATATAGAGCGTTTGGAGCATGCACAATTTGAAGTTCGTCGAAACATTTTTCGACCTCCAAATTTGCCGACGTTTGGACCACACTTTGACCAAATTGCCGAGCCAAACTGGGGTGCGTCAACGACAGTCCGAAGGACTGACCATGCGCACGACTCAGGAGTACACAAAAGAGGTGTGTACAGACAGCCACGGTTTGCGTGAGCAGTCAGGAAGCCCCAACCCAGTATTCCCTAAACTTTGAAATTTCTCTGCCATTTCCCGGCGAAAGTCTGTCAATTGTTTAGGACAAGTGCGCAATATAGAGAGTTTGGAGCATGCAAAATTTGAAGTTCGTCGGAACATTTTTCGACCTCCAAATTTGCCGACGTTTGGACCACACTTTGACCAAATTGCCGAGCCAAACTGGGGTGCGTCAACGACAGTCCGAAGGACTGAGCATGCGCACGACTCAGGAGTACACCAAAGAGGTGTGTACAGACAGCCACGGTTTGCGTGAGCAGTCAGGAAGCCCCAACCCAGTTTTCCCTAAACTTTGAAATTTCTCTGCCATTTCCCGGCGAAAGTCTGTCAATTTTTTAGGACAAGTGCGCAATATAGAGAGTTTGGAGCATGCAAAATTTGAAGTTCGTCGGAACATTTTTCGACCTCCAAATTTGCCGACGTTTGGATCACACTTTGACCAAATTGCCGAGCCAAACTGGGGTGCGTCAACGCCAGTCCGAAGGACTGAGCATGCGCACGACTCAGGGGTACACCAAAGAGGTGTGTACAGACAGCCACGGTTTGCGTGAGCAGTCAGGAAGCCCCAACCCAGTTTTCCCTAAACTTTGAAATTTCTCCGCCATTTCCCGGCGAAAGTCTGTCAATTTTTTAGGACAAGTGCGCAATATAGAGAGTTTGGAGCATGCAAAATTTGAAGTTCGTCGAAACATTTTTCGACCTCCAAATTTGCCGACGTTTGGACCACACTCTGACCAAATTGCCGAGCCAAACTGGGGTGCGTCAACGACAGTCCGAAGGACTGAGCATGCGCACGACTCAGGAGTACACCAAAGAGGTGTGTACAGACAGCCACGGTTTGCGTGAGCAGTCAGGAAGCCCCAACCCAGTATTCCCTAAACTTTGAAATTTATCTGCCATTTCCCGGCGAAAGTCTGTCAATTGTTTAGGAGAAGTGCGCAATATAGAGAGTTTGGAGCATGCAAAATTTGAAGTTCGTCGGAACATTTTTCGACCTCCAAATTTGCCAAAGTTTGGACCACACTTTGACCAAATTGCCGAGCCAAACTGGGGTGCGTCAACGACAGTCCGAAGGACTGAGCATGCGCACGACTCAGGAGTACACCAAAGAGGTGTGTACAGACAGCCACGGTTTGCGTGAGCAGTCAGGAAGCCCCAACCCAGTTTTCCCTAAACTTTGAAATTTCTCTGCCATTTCCCGGCGAAAGTCTGTCATTTTTTTAGGACAAGTGCGCAATATAGAGAGTTTGGAGCATGCAAAATTTGAAGTTCGTCGGAACATTTTTCGACCTCCAAATTTGCCGACGTTTGGACCACACTTTGACCAAATTGCCGAGCCAAACTGGGGTGCGTCAACGACAGTCCGAAGGACTGAGCATGCGCACGACTCAGGAGTACACCAAAGAGGTGTGTACAGACAGCCACGGTTTGCGTGAGCAGTCAGGAAGCCCCAACCCAGTTTTCCCTAAACTTTGAAATTTCTCTGCCATTTCCCGGCGAAAGTCTGTCAATTTTTTAGGACAAGTGCGCAATATAGAGAGTTTGGAGCATGCAAAATTTGAAGTTCGTCGGAACATTTTTCGACCTCCAAATTTGCCGACGTTTGGACCACACTTTGACCAAATTGCCGAGCCAAACTGGGGTGCGTCAACGACAGTCCGAAGGACTGAGCATGCGCACGACTCAGGAGTACACCAAAGAGGTGTGTACAGACAGCCACGGTTTGCGTGAGCAGTCAGGAAGCCCCAACCCAGTATTCCCTAAACTTTGAAATTTCTCTGCCATTTCCCGGCGAAAGTCTGTCAATTGTTTAGGACAAGTGCGCAATATAGAGAGTTTGGAGCATGCAAAATTTGAAGTTCGTCGGAACATTTTTCGACCTCCAAATTTGCCGACGTTTGGACCACACTTTGACTAAATTGCCGAGCCAAACTGGGGTGCGTCAACGACAGTCCGAAGGACTGAGCATGCGCACGACTCAGGAGTACACCAAAGAGGTGTGTACAGACAGCCACGGTTTGCGTGAGCAGTCAGGAAGCCCCAACCCAGTTTTCCCTAAACTTATAATTTTCTCTGCCATTTCCCGGCGAAAGTCTGTCAATTTTTTAGGACAAGTGCGCAATATAGAGAGTTTGGAGCATGCAAAATTTGAAGTTCGTCGAAACATTTTTCGACCTCCAAATTTGCCGACGTTTGGACCACACTCTGACCAAATTGCCGAGCCAAACTGGGGTGCGTCAACGACAGTCCGAAGGACTGAGCATGCGCACGACTCAGGAGTACACCAAAGAGGTGTGTACAGACAGCCACGGTTTGCGTGAGCAGTCAGGAAGCCCCAACCCAGTATTCCCTAAACTTTGAAATTTCTCTGCCATTTCCCGGCGAAAGTCTGTCAATTGTTTAGGACAAGTGCGCAATATAGAGAGTTTGGAGCATGCAAAATTTGAAGTTCGTCGGAACATTTTTCGACCTCCAAATTTGCCAAAGTTTGGACCACACTTTGACCAAATTGCCGAGCCAAACTGGGGTGCGTCAACGACAGTCCGAAGGACTGAGCATGCGCACGACTCAGGAGTACACCAAAGAGGTGTGTACAGACAGCCACGGTTTGCGTGAGCAGTCAGGAAGCCCCAACCCAGTTTTCCCTAAACTTTGAAATTTCTCTGCCATTTCCCGGCGAAAGTCTGTCATTTTTTTAGGACAAGTGCGCAATATAGAGAGTTTGGAGCATGCACAATTTGAAGTTCGTCGAAACATTTTTCGACCTCCAAATTTGCCGACGTTTGGACCACACTTTGACCAAATTGCCGAGCCAAACTGGGGTGCGTCAACGACAGTCCGAAGGACTGAGCATGCGCACGACTCAGGAGTACACCAAAGAGGTGTGTACAGACAGCCACGGTTTGCGTGAGCAGTCAGGAAGCCCCAACCCAGTTTTCCCTAAACTTTGAAATTTCTCCGCCATTTCCCGGCGAAAGTCTGTCAATTTTTTAGGACAAGTGCGCAATATAGAGAGTTTGGAGCATGCAAAATTTGAAGTTCGTCGAAACATTTTTCGACCTCCAAATTTGCCGACGTTTGGACCACACTCTGACCAAATTGCCGAGCCAAACTGGGGTGCGTCAACGACAGTCCGAAGGACTGAGCATGCGCACGACTCAGGAGTACACCAAAGAGGTGTGTACAGACAGCCACGGTTTGCGTGAGCAGTCAGGAAGCCCCAACCCAGTATTCCCTAAACTTTGAAATTTCTCTGCCATTTCCCGGCGAAAGTCTGTCAATTGTTTAGGACAAGTGCGCAATATAGAGAGTTTGGAGCATGCAAAATTTGAAGTTCGTCGGAACATTTTTCGACCTCCAAATTTGCCAAAGTTTGGACCACACTTTGACCAAATTGCCGAGCCAAACTGGGGTGCGTCAACGACAGTCCGAAGGACTGAGCATGCGCACGACTCAGGAGTACACCAAAGAGGTGTGTACAGACAGCCACGGTTTGCGTGAGCAGTCAGGAAGCCCCAACCCAGTTTTCCCTAAACTTTGAAATTTCTCTGCCATTTCCCGGCGAAAGTCTGTCATTTTTTTAGGACAAGTGCGCAATATAGAGAGTTTGGAGCATGCAAAATTTGAAGTTCGTCGGAACATTTTTCGACCTCCAAATTTGCCGACGTTTGGACCACACTTTGACCAAATTGCCGAGCCAAACTGGGGTGCGTCAACGACAGTCCGAAGGACTGAGCATGCGCACGACTCAGGAGTACACCAAAGAGGTGTGTACAGACAGCCACGGTTTGCGTGAGCAGTCAGGAAGCCCCAACCCAGTTTTCCCTAAACTTTGAAATTTCTCTGCCATTTCCCGGCGAAAGTCTGTCAATTTTTTAGGACAAGTGCGCAATATAGAGAGTTTGGAGCATGCAAAATTTGAAGTTCGTCGGAACATTTTTCGACCTCCAAATTTGCCGACGTTTGGACCACACTTTGACCAAATTGCCGAGCCAAACTGGGGTGCGTCAACGACAGTCCGAAGGACTGAGCATGCGCACGACTCAGGAGTACACCAAAGAGGTGTGTACAGACAGCCACGGTTTGCGTGAGCAGTCAGGAAGCCCCAACCCAGTTTTCCCTAAACTTTGAAATTTCTCCGCCATTTCCCGGCGAAAGTCTGTCAATTTTTTAGGACAAGTGCGCAATATAGAGCGTTTGGAGCATGCACAATTTGAAGTTCGTCGAAACATTTTTCGACCTCCAAATTTGCCGACGTTTGGACCACACTTTGACCAAATTGCCGAGCCAAACTGGGGTGCGTCAACGACAGTCCGAAGGACTGACCATGCGCACGACTCAGGAGTACACAAAAGAGGTGTGTACAGACAGCCACGGTTTGCGTGAGCAGTCAGGAAGCCCCAACCCAGTATTCCCTAAACTTTGAAATTTCTCTGCCATTTCCCGGCGAAAGTCTGTCAATTGTTTAGGACAAGTGCGCAATATAGAGAGTTTGGAGCATGCAAAATTTGAAGTTCGTCGGAACATTTTTCGACCTCCAAATTTGCCGACGTTTGGACCACACTTTGACCAAATTGCCGAGCCAAACTGGGGTGCGTCAACGACAGTCCGAAGGACTGAGCATGCGCACGACTCAGGAGTACACCAAAGAGGTGTGTACAGACAGCCACGGTTTGCGTGAGCAGTCAGGAAGCCCCAACCCAGTTTTCCCTAAACTTTGAAATTTCTCTGCCATTTCCCGGCGAAAGTCTGTCAATTTTTTAGGACAAGTGCGCAATATAGAGAGTTTGGAGCATGCAAAATTTGAAGTTCGTCGGAACATTTTTCGACCTCCAAATTTGCCGACGTTTGGATCACACTTTGACCAAATTGCCGAGCCAAACTGGGGTGCGTCAACGCCAGTCCGAAGGACTGAGCATGCGCACGACTCAGGGGTACACCAAAGAGGTGTGTACAGACATCCACGGTTTGCGTGAGCAGTCAGGAAGCCCCAACCCAGTTTTCTCTAAACTTTGAAATTTCTCCGCCATTTCCCGGCGAAAGTCTGTCAATTTTTTAGGACAAGTGCGCAATATAGAGAGTTTGGAGCATGCAAAATTTGAAGTTCGTCGAAACATTTTTCGACCTCCAAATTTGCCGACGTTTGGACCACACTCTGACCAAATTGCCGAGCCAAACTGGGGTGCGTCAACGACAGTCCGAAGGACTGAGCATGCGCACGACTCAGGAGTACACCAAAGAGGTGTGTACAGACAGCCACGGTTTGCGTGAGCAGTCAGGAAGCCCCAACCCAGTATTCCCTAAACTTTGAAATTTCTCTGCCATTTCCCGGCGAAAGTCTGTCAATTGTTTAGGACAAGTGCGCAATATAGAGAGTTTGGAGCATGCAAAATTTGAAGTTCGTCGGAACATTTTTCGACCTCCAAATTTGCCAAAGTTTGGACCACACTTTGACCAAATTGCCGAGCCAAACTGGGGTGCGTCAACGACAGTCCGAAGGACTGAGCATGCGCACGACTCAGGAGTACACCAAAGAGGTGTGTACAGACAGCCACGGTTTGCGTGAGCAGTCAGGAAGCCCCAACCCAGTTTTCCCTAAACTTTGAAATTTCTCTGCCATTTCCCGGCGAAAGTCTGTCATTTTTTTAGGACAAGTGCGCAATATAGAGAGTTTGGAGCATGCAAAATTTGAAGTTCGTCGGAACATTTTTCGACCTCCAAATTTGCCGACGTTTGGACCACACTTTGACCAAATTGCCGAGCCAAACTGGGGTGCGTCAACGACAGTCCGAAGGACTGAGCATGCGCACGACTCAGGAGTACACCAAAGAGGTGTGTACAGACAGCCACGGTTTGCGTGAGCAGTCAGGAAGCCCCAACCCAGTTTTCCCTAAACTTTGAAATTTCTCTGCCATTTCCCGGCGAAAGTCTGTCAATTTTTTAGGACAAGTGCGCAATATAGAGAGTTTGGAGCATGCAAAATTTGAAGTTCGTCGGAACATTTTTCGACCTCCAAATTTGCCGACGTTTGGACCACACTTTGACCAAATTGCCGAGCCAAACTGGGGTGCGTCAACGACAGTCCGAAGGACTGAGCATGCGCACGACTCAGGAGTACACCAAAGAGGTGTGTACAGACAGCCACGGTTTGCGTGAGCAGTCAGGAAGCCCCAACCCAGTTTTCCCTAAACTTTGAAATTTCTCCGCCATTTCCCGGCGAAAGTCTGTCAATTTTTTAGGACAAGTGCGCAATATAGAGCGTTTGGAGCATGCACAATTTGAAGTTCGTCGAAACATTTTTCGACCTCCAAATTTGCCGACGTTTGGACCACACTTTGACCAAATTGCCGAGCCAAACTGGGGTGCGTCAACGACAGTCCGAAGGACTGAGCATGCGCACGACTCAGGAGTACACAAAAGAGGTGTGTACAGACAGCCACGGTTTGCGTGAGCAGTCAGGAAGCCCCAACCCAGTATTCCCTAAACTTTGAAATTTCTCTGCCATTTCCCGGCGAAAGTCTGTCAATTGTTTAGGACAAGTGCGCAATATAGAGAGTTTGGAGCATGCAAAATTTGAAGTTCGTCGGAACATTTTTCGACCTCCAAATTTGCCGACGTTTGGACCACACTTTGACCAAATTGCCGAGCCAAACTGGGGTGCGTCAACGACAGTCCGAAGGACTGAGCATGCGCACGACTCAGGAGTACACCAAAGAGGTGTGTACAGACAGCCACGGTTTGCGTGAGCAGTCAGGAAGCCCCAACCCAGTTTTCCCTAAACTTTGAAATTTCTCTGCCATTTCCCGGCGAAAGTCTGTCAATTTTTTAGGACAAGTGCGCAATATAGAGAGTTTGGAGCATGCAAAATTTGAAGTTCGTCGGAACATTTTTCGACCTCCAAATTTGCCGACGTTTGGATCACACTTTGACCAAATTGCCGAGCCAAACTGGGGTGCGTCAACGACAGTCCGAAGGACTGAGCATGCGCACGACTCAGGAGTACACCAAAGAGGTGTGTACAGACAGCCACGGTTTGGGTGAGCAGTCAGGAAGCCCCAACCCAGTTTTCCCTAAACTTTGAAATTTCTCTGCCATTTCCCGGCGAAAGTCTGTCAATTTTTTAGGACAAGTGCGCAATATAGAGAGTTTGGAGCATGCAAAATTTGAAGTTCGTCGGAACATTTTTCGACATCCAAATTTGCCGACGTTTGGATCACACTTTGACCAAATTGCCGAGCCAAACTGGGGTGCGTCAACGACAGTCCGAAGGACTGAGCATGCGCACGACTGAGGAGTACACCAAAGAGGTGTGTACAGACAGCCACGGTTTGCGTGAGCAGTCAGGAAGCCCCAACCCAGTTTTCCCTAAACTTTGAAATTTCTCCGCCATTTCCCGGCGAAAGTCTGTCAATTTTTTAGGACAAGTGCGCAATATAGAGAGTTTGGAGCATGCAAAATTTGAAGTTCGTCGAAACATTTTTCGACCTCCAAATTTGCCGACGTTTGGACCACACTTTGACCAAATTGCCGAGCCAAACTGGGGTGCGTCAACGACAGTCCGAAGGACTGAGCATGCGCACGACTCAGGAGTACACCAAAGAGGTGTGTACAGACAGCCACGGTTTGCGTGAGCAGTCAGGAAGCCCCAACCCAGTATTCCCTAAACTTTGAAATTTCTCTGCCATTTCCCGGCGAAAGTCTGTCAATTGTTTAGGACAAGTGCGCAATATAGAGAGTTTGGAGCATGCAAAATTTGAAGTTCGTCGGAACATTTTTCGACCTCCAAATTTGCCAAAGTTTGGACCACACTTTGACCAAATTGCCGAGCCAAACTGGGGTGCGTCAACGACAGTCCGAAGGACTGAGCATGCGCACGACTCAGGAGTACACCAAAGAGGTGTGTACAGACAGCCACGGTTTGCGTGAGCAGTCAGGAAGCCCCAACCCAGTTTTCCCTAAACTTTGAAATTTCTCTGCCATTTCCCGGCGAAAGTCTGTCATTTTTTTAGGACAAGTGCGCAATATAGAGAGTTTGGAGCATGCAAAATTTGAAGTTCGTCGGAACATTTTTCGACCTCCAAATTTGCCGACGTTTGGACCACACTTTGACCAAATTGCCGAGCCAAACTGGGGTGCGTCAACGACAGTCCGAAGGACTGAGCATGCGCACGACTCAGGAGTACACCAAAGAGGTGTGTACAGACAGCCACGGTTTGCGTGAGCAGTCAGGAAGCCCCAACCCAGTTTTCCCTAAACTTTGAAATTTCTCTGCCATTTCCCGGCGAAAGTCTGACAATTTTTTAGGACAAGTGCGCAATATAGAGAGTTTGGAGCATGCAAAATTTGAAGTTCGTCGGAACATTTTTCGACCTCCAAATTTGCCGACGTTTGGACCACACTTTGACCAAATTGCCGAGCCAAACTGGGGTGCGTCAACGACAGTCCGAAGGACTGAGCATGCGCACGACTCAGGAGTACACCAAAGAGGTGTGTACAGACAGCCACGGTTTGCGTGAGCAGTCAGGAAGCCCCAACCCAGTTTTCCCTAAACTTTGAAATTTCTCCGCCATTTCCCGGCGAAAGTCTGTCAATTTTTTAGGACAAGTGCGCAATATAGAGCGTTTGGAGCATGCACAATTTGAAGTTCGTCGAAACATTTTTCGACCTCCAAATTTGCCGACGTTTGGACCACACTTTGACCAAATTGCCGAGCCAAACTGGGGTGCGTCAACGACAGTCCGAAGGACTGAGCATGCGCACGACTCAGGAGTACACAAAAGAGGTGTGTACAGACAGCCACGGTTTGCGTGAGCAGTCAGGAAGCCCCAACCCAGTATTCCCTAAACTTTGAAATTTCTCTGCCATTTCCCGGCGAAAGTCTGTCAATTGTTTAGGACAAGTGCGCAATATAAAGAGTTTGGAGCATGCAAAATTTGAAGTTCGTCGGAACATTTTTCGACCTCCAAATTTGCCAAAGTTTGGACCACACTTTGACCAAATTGCCGAGCCAAACTGGGGTGCGTCAACGACAGTCCGAAGGACTGAGCATGCGCACGACTCAGGAGTACACCAAAGAGGTGTGTACAGACAGCCACGGTTTGCGTGAGCAGTCAGGAAGCCCCAACCCAGTTTTCCCTAAACTTTGAAATTTCTCTGCCATTTCCCGGCGAAAGTCTGTCATTTTTTTAGGACAAGTGCGCAATATAGAGAGTTTGGAGCATGCAAAATTTGAAGTTCGTCGGAACATTTTTCGACCTCCAAATTTGCCGACGTTTGGACCACACTTTGACCAAATTGCCGAGCCAAACTGGGGTGCGTCAACGACAGTCCGAAGGACTGAGCATGCGCACGACTCAGGAGTACACCAAAGAGGTGTGTACAGACAGCCACGGTTTGCGTGAGCAGTCAGGAAGCCCCAACCCAGTTTTCCCTAAACTTTGAAATTTCTCTGCCATTTCCCGGCGAAAGTCTGTCAATTTTTTAGGACAAGTGCGCAATATAGAGAGTTTGGAGCATGCAAAATTTGAAGTTCGTCGGAACATTTTCCGACCTCCAAATTTGCCGACGTTTGGACCACACTTTGACCAAATTGCCGAGCCAAACTGGGGTGCGTCAACGACAGTCCGAAGGACTGAGCATGCGCACGACTCAGGAGTACACCAAAGAGGTGTGTACAGACAGCCACGGTTTGCGTGAGCAGTCAGGAAGCCCCAACCCAGTTTTCCCTAAACTTTGAAATTTCTCTGCCATTTCCCGGCGAAAGTCTTCCAATTTTTTAGGACAAGTGCGCAATATAGAGAGTTTGGAGCATGCAAAATTTGAAGTTCGTCGGAACATTTTTCGACCTCCAAATTTGCCGACGTTTGGACCACACTTTGACCAAATTGCCGAGCCAAACTGGGGTGCGTCAACGACAGTCCGAAGGACTGAGCATGCGCACTACTCAGGAGTACACCAAAGAGGTGTGTACAGACAGCCACGGTTTGCGTGAGCAGTCAGGAAGCCCCAACCCATTTTTCCCTAAACTTTGAAATTTCTCTGCCATTTCCCGGCGAAAGTCTGTCAATTTTTTAGGACAAGTGCGCAATATAGAGAGTTTGGAGCATGCAAAATTTGAAGTTCGTCGAAACATTTTTCGACCTCCAAATTTGCCGACGTTTGGACCACACTTTGACCAAATTGCCGAGCCAAACTGGGGTGCGTCAACGACAGTCCGAAGGACTGAGCATGCGCACGACTCAGGAGTACACCAAAGAGGTGTGTACAGACAGCCACGGTTTGCGTGAGCAGTCAGAAAGCCCCAACCCAGTTTTCCTTAAACTTTGAAATTTCTCTGCCATTTCCCGGCGAAAGTCTGTCAATTTTTTAGGACAAGTGCGCAATATAGAGAGTTTGGAGCATGCAAAATTTGAAGTTCGTCGGAACATTTTTCGACCTCCAAATTTGCCGACGTTTGGACCACACTTTGACCAAATTGCCGAGCCAAACTGGGGTGCGTCAACGACAGTCCGAAGGACTGAGCATGCGCACGACTCAGGAGTACACCAAAGAGGTGTGTACAGACAGACACGGTTTGCGTGAGCAGTCAGGAAGCCCCAACCCAGTATTCCCTAAACTTTGAAATTTCTCTGCCATTTCCCGGCGAAAGTCTGTCAATTGTTTAGGACAAGTGCGCAATATAGAGAGTTTGGAGCATGCAAAATTTGAAGTTCGTCGGAACATTTTTCGACCTCCAAATTTGCCGACGTTTGGACCACACTTTGACCAAATTGCCGAGCCAAACTGGGGTGCGTCAACGACAGTCCGAAGGACTGAGCATGCGCACGACTCAGGAGTACACCAAAGAGGTGTGTACAGACAGCCACGGTTTGCGTGAGCAGTCAGGAAGCCCCAACCCAGTTTTCCCTAAACTTTGAAATTTCTCTGCCATTTCCCGGCGAAAGTCTGTCAATTTTTTAGGACAAGTGCGCAATATAGAGAGTTTGGAGCATGCAAAATTTGAAGTTCGTCGGAACATTTTTCGACCTCCAAATTTGCCGACGTTTGGATCACACTTTGACCAAATTGCCGAGCCAAACTGGGGTGCGTCAACGACAGTCCGAAGGACTGAGCATGCGCACGACTCAGGAGTACACCAAAGAGGTGTGTACAGACAGCCACGGTTTGCGTGAGCAGTCAGGAAGCCCCAACCCATTTTTCCCTAAACTTTGAAATTTCTCTGCCATTTCCCGGCGAAAGTCTGTCAATTTTTTAGGACAAGTGCGCAATATAGAGAGTTTGGAGCATGCAAAATTTGAAGTTCGTCGAAACATTTTTCGACCTCCAAATTTGCCGACGTTTGGACCACACTTTGACCAAATTGCCGAGCCAAACTGGGGTGCGTCAACGACAGTCCGAAGGACTGAGCATGCGCACGACTCAGGAGTACACCAAAGAGGTGTGTACAGACAGCCACGGTTTGCGTGAGCAGTCAGAAAGCCCCAACCCAGTTTTCCTTAAACTTTGAAATTTCTCTGCCATTTCCCGGCGAAAGTCTGTCAATTTTTTAGGACAAGTGCGCAATATAGAGAGTTTGGAGCATGCAAAATTTGAAGTTCGTCGGAACATTTTTCGACCTCCAAATTTGCCGACGTTTGGACCACACTTTGACCAAATTGCCGAGCCAAACTGGGGTGCGTCAACGACAGTCCGAAGGACTGAGCATGCGCACGACTCAGGAGTACACCAAAGAGGTGTGTACAGACAGACACGGTTTGCGTGAGCAGTCAGGAAGCCCCAACCCAGTATTCCCTAAACTTTGAAATTTCTCTGCCATTTCCCGGCGAAAGTCTGTCAATTGTTTAGGACAAGTGCGCAATATAGAGAGTTTGGAGCATGCAAAATTTGAAGTTCGTCGGAACATTTTTCGACCTCCAAATTTGCCGACGTTTGGACCACACTTTGACCAAATTGCCGAGCCAAACTGGGGTGCGTCAACGACAGTCCGAAGGACTGAGCATGCGCACGACTCAGGAGTACACCAAAGAGGTGTGTACAGACAGCCACGGTTTGCGTGAGCAGTCAGGAAGCCCCAACCCAGTTTTCCCTAAACTTTGAAATTTCTCTGCCATTTCCCGGCGAAAGTCTGTCAATTTTTTAGGACAAGTGCGCAATATAGAGAGTTTGGAGCATGCAAAATTTGAAGTTCGTCGGAACATTTTTCGACCTCCAAATTTGCCGACGTTTGGATCACACTTTGACCAAATTGCCGAGCCAAACTGGGGTGCGTCAACGACAGTCCGAAGGACTGAGCATGCGCACGACTCAGGAGTACACCAAAGAGGTGTGTACAGACAGCCACGGTTTGCGTGAGCAGTCAGGAAGCCCCAACCCAGTTTTCCCTAAACTTTGAAATTTCTCTGCCATTTCCCGGCGAAAGTCTGTCAATTTTTTAGGACAAGTGCGCAATATAGAGAGTTTGGAGCATGCAAAATTTGAAGTTCGTCGGAACATTTTTCGACCTCCAAATTTGCCGACGTTTGGACCACACTTTGACCAAATTGCCGAGCCAAACTGGGGTGCGTCAACGACAGTCCGAAGGACTGAGCATGCGCACGACTCAGGAGTACACCAAAGAGGTGTGTACAGACAGCCACGGTTTGCGTGAGCAGTCAGGAAGCCCCAACCCAGTTTTCCCTAAACTTTGAAATTTCTCTGCCATTTCCCGGCGAAAGTCTGTCAATTTTTTAGGACAAGTGCGCAATAAAGAGAGTTTGGAGCATGCAAAATTTGAAGTTCGTCGGAACATTTTTCGACCTCCAAATTTGCCGACGTTTGGATCACACTTTGACCAAATTGCCGAGCCAAACTGGGGTGCGTCAACGACAGTCCGAAAGACTGAGCATGCGCACGACTCAGGAGTACACCAAAGAGGTGTGTACAGACAGCCACGGTTTGCGTGAGCAGTCAGGAAGCCCCAACCCAGTTTTCCCTAAACTTTGAAATTTCTCCGCCATTTCCCGGCGAAAGTCTGTCAATTTTTTAGGACAAGTGCGCAATATAGAGAGTTTGGAGCATGCAAAATTTGAAGTTCGTCGAAACATTTTTCGACCTCCAAATTTGCCGACGTTTGGACCACACTTTGACCAAATTGCCTTTTTCTAAAATGTTTTATTCGTCCGAATAAAACACGCTAACCAGTCCAACGTTGTTACCGATAGAACCAGTGCTTCAGCCGTTGTCGTTGCCAGTCCAGGTCATTTATCCACTAAGCGTTCGCCGTTATTGCCAAATTCCCTCATTCGTAGTCGTTGCCAGTCCAGGTCATTTATCCACCAATTGTTCGCCATTATTGCCAAATTTCCTCATTCGTTGTCGTTGCCAGTCCAGGTCATTTATCCACCAAATTTCCTCATTCGTTGTCGTTGCCACTCCAGGTCATTATCCGGCGAGTATTCTCCATCACAATCATCACCAATGTTGGTCGATCGTGTCCGAGTATCAGGTCATATCCTTCGAGAAGCACCACAGGTACATCCTCATAAAACCACAATCGTCACCAGTCCAGGTCTGGAAGAATCAAGACCGCAGACTCGGATCCAATCGTGTTCCAAAATTGTATCGGCGTTCCCCGCGACGTACGTACTGGTCACTCCATCATTGAGCAACGTTCCAGGACATCACGGGATTCCGCGAAAAACTCCTCCAAACTACCGAATTGCCGAGCCAAACTGCGGTGCGTTAACGACAGTCCGAAGGACTGAGCATGCGCACTACTCAGGAGTACACCAAAGAGGTGTGTACAGACAGCCACGGTTTGCGTGAGCAGTCAGGAAGCCCCAACCCATTTTTCCCTAAACTTTGAAATTTCTCTGCCATTTCCCGGCGAAAGTCTGTCAATTTTTTAGGACAAGTGCGCAATATAGAGAGTTTGGAGCATGCAAAATTTGAAGTTCGTCGAAACATTTTTCGACCTCCAAATTTGCCGACGTTTGGACCACACTTTGACCAAATTGCCGAGCCAAACTGGGGTGCGTCAACGACAGTCCGAAGGACTGAGCATGCGCACGACTCAGGAGTACACCAAAGAGGTGTGTACAGACAGCCACGGTTTGCGTGAGCAGTCAGAAAGCCCCAACCCAGTTTTCCTTAAACTTTGAAATTTCTCTGCCATTTCCCGGCGAAAGTCTGTCAATTTTTTAGGACAAGTGCGCAATATAGAGAGTTTGGAGCATGCAAAATTTGAAGTTCGTCGGAACATTTTTCGACCTCCAAATTTGCCGACGTTTGGACCACACTTTGACCAAATTGCCGAGCCAAACTGGGGTGCGTCAACGACAGTCCGAAGGACTGAGCATGCGCACGACTCAGGAGTACACCAAAGAGGTGTGTACAGACAGCCACGGTTTGCGTGAGCAGTCAGGAAGCCCCAACCCAGTATTCCCTAAACTTTGAAATTTCTCTGCCATTTCCCGGCGAAAGTCTGTCAATTGTTTAGGACAAGTGCGCAATATAGAGAGTTTGGAGCATGGAAAATTTGAAGTTCGTCGGAACATTTTTCGACCTCCAAATTTGCCGACGTTTGGACCACACTTTGACCAAATTGCCGAGCCAAACTGGGGTGCGTCAACGACAGTCCGAAGGACTGAGCATGCGCACGACTCAGGAGTACACCAAAGAGGTGTGTACAGACAGCCACGGTTTGCGTGAGCAGTCAGGAAGCCCCAACCCAGTTTTCCCTAAACTTTGAAATTTCTCTGCCATTTCCCGGCGAAAGTCTGTCAATTTTTTAGGACAAGTGCGCAATATAGAGAGTTTGGAGCATGCAAAATTTGAAGTTCGTCGGAACATTTTTCAACCTCAAAATTTGCCGACGTTTGGATCACACTTTGACCAAATTGCCGAGCCAAACTGGGGTGCGTCAACGACAGTCCGAAGGACTGAGCATGCGCACGACTCAGGAGTACACCAAAGAGGTGTGTACAGACAGCCACGGTTTGCGTGAGCAGTCAGGAAGCCCCAACCCAGTTTTCCCTAAACTTTGAAATTTCTCTGCCATTTCCCGGCGAAAGTCTGTCAATTTTTTAGGACAAGTGCGCAATATAGAGAGTTTGGAGCATGCAAAATTTGAAGTTCGTCGGAACATTTTTCGACCTCCAAATTTGCCGACGTTTGGACCACACTTTGACCAAATTGCCGAGCCAAACTGGGGTGCGTCAACGACAGTCCGAAGGACTGAGCATGCACACGACTCAGGAGTACACCAAAGAGGTGTGTACAGACAGCCACGGTTTGCGTGAGCAGTCAGGAAGCCCCAACCCAGTTTTCCCTAAACTTTGAAATTTCTCTGCCATTTCCCGGCGAAAGTCTGTCAATTTTTTAGGACAAGTGCGCAATATAGAGAGTTTGGAGCATGCAAAATTTGAAGTTCGTCGGAACATTTTTCAACCTCCAAATTTGCCGACGTTTGGATCACACTTTGACCAAATTGCCGAGCCAAACTGGGGTGCGTCAACGACAGTCCGAAGGACTGAGCATGCGCACGACTCAGGAGTACACCAAAGAGGTGTGTACAGACAGCCACGGTTTGCGTAAGCAGTCAGGAAGCCCCAACCCAGTTTTCCCTAAACTTTGAAATTTCTCCGCCATTTCCCGGCGAAAGTCTGTCAATTTTTTAGGACAAGTGCGCAATATAGAGAGTTTGGAGCATGCAAAATTTGAAGTTCGTCGAAACATTTTTCGACCTCCAAATTTGCCGACGTTTGGACCACACTTTGACCAAATTGCCGAGCCAAACTGGGGTGCGTCAACGACAGTCCGAAGGACTGAGCATGCGCACGACTCAGGAGTACACCAAAGAGGTGTGTACAGACAGCCACGGTTTGCGTGAGCAGTCAGAAAGCCCCAACCCAGTTTTCCCTAAACTTTGAAATTTCTCTGCCATTTCCCGGCGAAAGTCTGTCAATTTTTTAGGACAAGTGCGCAATATAGAGAGTTTGGAGCATGCAAAATTTGAAGTTCGTCGGAACATTTTTCGACCTCCAAATTTGCCGACGTTTGGACCACACTTTGACCAAATTGCCAAGCCAAACTGGGGTGCGTCAACGACAGTCCGAAGGACTGAGCATGCGCACGACTCAGGAGTACACCAAAGAGGTGTGTACAGACAGCCACGGTTTGCGTGAGCAGTCAGGAAGCCCCAACCCAGTTTTCCCTAAACTTTGAAATTTCTCTGCCATTTCCCGGCGAAAGTCTGTCAATTTTTTAGGACAAGTGCGCAATATACAGAGTTTGGAGCATGCAAAATTTGAAGTTCGTCGGAACATTTTTCGACCTCCAAATTTGCCGACGTTTGGATCACACTTTGATCAAATTGCCGAGCCAAACTGGGGTGCGTCAACGACAGTCCGAAGGACTGAGCATGCGCACGACTCAGGAGTACACCAAAGAGGTGTGTACAGACAGCCACGGTTTGCGTGAGCAGTCAGGAAGCCCCAACCCAGTTTTCCCTAAACTTTGAAATTTCTCTGCCATTTCCCGGCGAAAGTCTGTCAATTTTTTAGGACAAGTGCGCAATATAGAGAGTTTGGAGCATGCAAAATTTGAAGTTCGTCGGAACATTTTTCGACCTCCAAATTTGCCGACGTTTGGATCACACTTTGACCAAATTGCCGAGCCAAACTGGGGTGCGTCAACGACAGTCCGAAGGACTGAGCATGCGCACGACTCAGGAGTACACCAAAGAGGTGTGTACAGACAGCCACGGTTTGCGTGAGCAGTCAGGAAGCCCCAACCCAGTTTTCCCTAAACTTTGAAATTTCTCTGCCATTTCCCGGCGAAAGTCTGTCAATTTTTTAGGACAAGTGCGCAATATAGAGAGTTTGAAGCATGCAAAATTTGAAGTTCGTCGGAACATTTTTCGACCTCCAAATTTGCCGACGTTTGGATCACACTTTGACCAAATTGCCGAGCCAAACTGGGGTGCGTCAACGACAGTCCGAAGGACTGAGCATGCGCACGACTCAGGAGTACACCAAAGAGGTGTGTACAGACAGCCACGGTTTGCGTAAGCAGTCAGGAAGCCCCAACCCAGTTTTCCCTAAACTTTGAAATTTCTCCGCCATTTCCCGGCGAAAGTCTGTCAATTTTTTAGGACAAGTGCGCAATATAGAGAGTTTGGAGCATGCAAAATTTGAAGTTCGTCGAAACATTTTTCGACCTCCAAATTTGCCGACGTTTGGACCACATTTTGACCAAATTGCCGAGCCAAACTGGGGTGCGTCAACGACAGTCCGAAGGACTGAGCATGCGCACGACTCAGGAGTACACCAAAGAGGTGTGTACAGACAGCCACGGTTTGCGTGAGCAGTCAGAAAGCCCCAACCCAGTTTTCCCTAAACTTTGAAATTTCTCTGCCATTTCCCGGCGAAAGTCTGTCAATTTTTTAGGACAAGTGCGCAATATAGAGAGTTTGGAGCATGCAAAATTTGAAGTTCGTCGGAACATTTTTCGACCTCCAAATTTGCCGACGTTTGGACCACACTTTGACCAAATTGCCGAGCCAAACTGGGGTGCGTCAACGACAGTCCGAAGGACTGAGCATGCGCACGACTCAGGAGTACACCAAAGAGGTGTGTACAGACAGCCACGGTTTGCGTGAGCAGTCAGGAAGCCCCAACCCAGTTTTCCCTAAACTTTGAAATTTCTCTGCCATTTCCCGGCGAAAGTCTGTCAATTTTTTAGGACAAGTGCGCAATATAGAGAGTTTGGAGCATGCAAAATTTGAAGTTCGTCGGAACATTTTTCGACCTCCAAATTTGCCGACGTTTGGATCACACTTTGACCAAATTGCCGAGCCAAACTGGGGTGCGTCAACGACAGTCCGAAGGACTGAGCATGCGCACGACTCAGGAGTACACGAAAGAGGTGTGTACAGACAGCCACGGTTTGCGTGAGCAGTCAGGAAGCCCCAACCCAGTTTTCCCTAAACTTTGAAATTTCTCTGCCATTTCCCGGCGAAAGTCTGTCAATTTTTTAGGACAAGTGCGCAATATAGAGAGTTTGGAGCATGCAAAATTTGAAGTTCGTCGGAACATTTTTCGACCTCCAAATTTGCCGACGTTTGGATCACACTTTGACCAAATTGCCGAGCCAAACTGGGGTGCGTCAACGACAGTCCGAAGGACTGAGCATGCGCACGACTCAGGAGTACACCAAAGAGGTGTGTACAGACAGCCACGGTTTGCGTGAGCAGTCAGGAAGCCCCAACCCAGTTTTCCCTAAACTTTGAAATTTTTCTGCCATTTCCCGGCGAAAGTCTGTCAATTTTTTAGGACAAGTGCGCAATATAGAGAGTTTGGAGCATGCAAAATTTGAAGTTCGTCGGAACATTTTTCAACCTCCAAATTTGCCGACGTTTGGATCACACTTTGACCAAATTGCCGAGCCAAACTGGGGTGCGTCAACGACAGTCCGAAGGACTGAGCATGCGCACGACTCAGGAGTACACCAAAGAGGTGTGTACAGACAGCCACGGTTTGCGTGAGCAGTCAGGAAGCCCCATCCCAGTTTTCCCTAAACTTTGAAATTTCTCCGCCATTTCCCGGCGAAAGTCTGTCAATTTTTTAGGACAAGTGCGCAATATAGAGAGTTTGGAGCATGCAAAATTTGAAGTTCGTCGAAACATTTTTCGACCTCCAAATTTGCCGACGTTTGGACCACACTTTGACCAAATTGCCGAGCCAAACTGGGGTGCGTCAACGACAGTCCGAAGGACTGAGCATGCGCACGACTCAGGAGTACACCAAAGAGGTGTGTACAGACAGCCACGGTTTGCGTGAGCAGTCAGGAAGCCCCAACCCAGTTTTCCCTAAACTTTGAAATTTCTCTGCCATTTCCCTGCGAAAGTCTGTCAATTTTTTAGGACAAGTGCGCAATATAGAGAGTTTGGAGCATGCAAAATTTGAAGTTCGTCGGAACATTTTTCGACCTCCAAATTTGCCGACGTTTGGACCACACTTTGACCAAATTGCCGAGCCAAACTGGGGTGCGTCAACGACAGTCCGAAGGACTGAGCATGCGCACGACTCAGGAGTACACCAAAGAGGTGTGTACAGAAAGCCACGGTTTGCGTGAGCAGTCAGGAAGCCCCAACCCAGTTTTCCCTAAACTTTGAAATTTCTCCGCCATTTCCCGGCGAAAGTCTGTCAATTTTTTAGGACAAGTGCGCAATATAGAGAGTTTGGAGCATGCAAAATTTGAAGTTCGTCGAAACATTTTTCGACCTCCAAATTTGCCGACGTTTGGACCACACTTTGACCAAATTGCCGAGCCAAACTGGGGTGCGTCAACGACAGTCCGAAGGACTGAGCATGCGCACGACTCAGGAGTACACCAAAGAGGTGTGTACAGACAGCCACGGTTTGCGTGAGCAGTCAGGAAGCCCCAACCCAGTATTCCCTAAACTTTGAAATTTCTCTGCCATTTCCCGGCGAAAGTCTGTCAATTGTTTAGGACAAGTGCGCAATATAGAGAGTTTGGAGCATGCAAAATTTGAAGTTCGTCGGAACATTTTTCGACCTCCAAATTTGCCAAAGTTTGGACCACACTTTGACCAAATTGCCGAGCCAAACTGGGGTGCGTCAACGACAGTCCGAAGGACTGAGCATGCGCACGACTCAGGAGTACACCAAAGAGGTGTGTACAGACAGCCACGGTTTGCGTGAGCAGTCAGGAAGCCCCAACCCAGTTTTCCCTAAACTTTGAAATTTCTCTGCCATTTCCCGGCGAAAGTCTGTCATTTTTTTAGGACAAGTGCGCAATATAGAGAGTTTGGAGCATGCACAATTTGAAGTTCGTCGGAACATTTTTCGACCTCCAAATTTGCCGACGTTTGGACCACACTTTGACCAAATTGCCGAGCCAAACTGGGGTGCGTCAACGACAGTCCGAAGGACTGAACATGCGCACGACTCAGGAGTACACCAAAGAGGTGTGTACAGACAGCCACGGTTTGCGTGAGCAGTCAGGAAGCCCCAACCCAGTTTTCCCTAAACTTTGAAATTTCTCTGCCATTTCCCGGCGAAAGTCTGTCAATTTTTTAGGACAAGTGCGCAATATAGAGAGTTTGGAGCATGCAAAATTTGAAGTTCGTCGGAACATTTTTCGACCTCCAAATTTGCCGACGTTTGGACCACACTTTGACCAAATTGCCGAGCCAAACTGGGGTGCGTCAACGACAGTCCGAATGACTGAGCATGCGCACGACTCAGGAGTACACCAAAGAGGTGTGTACAGACAGCCACGGTTTGCGTGAGCAGTCAGGAAGCCCCAACCCAGTTTTCCCTAAACTTTGAAATTTTTCTGCCATTTCCCGGCGAAAGTCTGTCAATTTTTTAGGACAAGTGCGCAATATAGAGAGTTTGGAGCATGCAAAATTTGAAGTTCGTCGGAACATTTTTCGACCTCCAAATTTGCCGACGTTTGGACCACACTTTGACCAAATTGCCGAGCCAAACTTGGGTGCGTCAACGACAGTCCGAAGGACTGAGCATGCGCACGACTCAGGAGTACACCAAAGAGGTGTGTACAGACAGCCACGGTTTGCGTGAGCAGTCAGGAAGCCCCAACCCATTTTTCCCTAAACTTTGAAATTTCTCTGCCATTTCCCGGCGAAAGTCTGTCAATTTTTTTAGGACAAGTGCGCAATATAGAGAGTTTGGAGCATGCAAAATTTGAAGTTCGTCGAAACATTTTTCGACCTCCAAATTTGCCGACGTTTGGACCACACTTTGACCAAATTGCCGAGCCAAACTGGGGTGCGTCAACGACAGTCCGAAGGACTGAGCATGCGCACGACTCAGGAGTACACCAAAGAGGTGTGTACAGACAGCCACGGTTTGCGTGAGCAGTCAGAAAGCCCCAACCCAGTTTTCCCTAAACTTTGAAATTTCTCTGCCATTTCCCGGCGAAAGTCTGTCAATTTTTTAGGACAAGTGCGCAATATAGAGAGTTTGGAGCATGCAAAATTTGAAGTTCGTCGGAACATTTTTCGACCTCCAAATTTGCCGACGTTTGGACCACACTTTGACCAAATTGCCGAGCCAAACTGGGGTGCGTCAACGACAGTCCGAAGGACTGAGCATGCGCACGACTCAGGAGTACACCAAAGAGGTGTGTACAGACAGCCACGGTTTGTGTGAGCAGTCAGGAAGCCCCAACCCAGTTTTCCCTAAACTTTGAAATTTCTCTGCCATTTCCCGGCGAAAGTCTGTCAATTTTTTAGGACAAGTGCGCAAAATAGAGAGTTTGGAGCATGCAAAATTTGAAGTTCGTCGGAACATTTTTCGACCTCCAAATTTGCCGACGTTTGGATCACACTTTGACCAAATTGCCGAGCCAAACTGGGGTGCGTCAACGACAGTCCGAAGGACTGAGCATGCGCACGACTCAGGAGTACACCAAAGAGGTGTGTACAGACAGCCACGGTTTGCGTGAGCAGTCAGGAAGCCCCAACTCAGTTTTCCCTAAACTTTGAAATTTCTCTGCCATTTCCCGGCGAAAGTCTGTCAATTTTTTAGGACAAGTGCGCAATATAGAGAGTTTGGAGCATGCAAAATTTGAAGTTCGTCGAAACATTTTTCGACCTCCAAATTTGCCGACGTTTGGGCCACACTTTGACCAAATTGCCGAGCCAAACTGGGGTGCGTCAACGACAGTCCGAAGGACTGAGCATGCGCACGACTCAGGAGTACACCAAAGAGGTGTGTACAGACAGCCACGGTTTGCGTGAGCAGTCAGGAAGCCCCAACCCAGTTTTCCCTAAACTTTGAAATTTCTCTGCCATTTCCCTGCGAAAGTCTGTCAATTTGTTAGGACAAGTGCGCAATATAGAGAGTTTGGAGCATGCAAAATTTGAAGTTCGTCGGAACATTTTTCGACCTCCAAATTTGCCGACGTTTGGACCACACTTTGACCAAATTGCCGAGCCAAACTGGGGTGCGTCAACGACAGTCCGAAGGACTGAGCATGCGCACGACTCAGGAGTACACCAAAGAGGTGTGTACAGAAAGCCACGGTTTGCGTGAGCAGTCAGGAAGCCCCAACCCAGTTTTCCCTAAACTTTGAAATTTCTCTGCCATTTCCCGGCGAAAGTCTGTCAATTTTTTAGGACAAGTGCGCAATATAGAGAGTTTGGAGCATGCAAAATTTGAAGTTCGTCGGAACATTTTTCGACCTCCAAATTTGCCGACGTTTGGACCACACTTTGACCAAATTGCCGAGCCAAACTGGGGTGCGTCAACGACAGTCCGAAGGACTGAGCATGCGCACGACTCAGGAGTACACCAAATAGGTGTGTACAGACAGCCACGGTTTGCGTGAGCAGTCAGGAAGCCCCAACCCAGTTTTCCCTAAACTTTGAAATTTCTCTGCCATTTCCCGGCGAAAGTCTGTCAATTTTTTAGGACAAGTGTGCAATATAGAGAGTTTGGAGCATGCAAAATTTGAAGTTCGTCGGAACATTTTTCGACCTCCAAATTTGCCGACGTTTGGATCACACTTTGACCAAATTGCCGAGCCAAACTGGGGTGCGTCAACGACAGTCCGAAGGACTGAGCATGCGCACGACTCAGGAGTACACCAAAGAGGTGTGTACAGACAGCCACGGTTTGGGTGAGCAGTCAGGAAGCCCCAACCCAGTTTTCCCTAAACTTTGAAATTTCTCTGCCATTTCCCTGCGAAAGTCTGTCAATTTGTTAGGACAAGTGCGCAATATAGAGAGTTTGGAGCATGCAAAATTTGAAGTTCGTCGAAACATTTTTCGACCTCCAAATTTGCCGACGTTTGGGCCACACTTTGACCAAATTGCCGAGCCAAACTGGGGTGCGTCAACGACAGTCCGAAGGACTGAGCATGCGCACGACTCAGGAGTACACCAAAGAGGTGTGTACAGACAGCCACGGTTTGCGTGAGCAGTCAGGAAGCCCCAACCCAGTTTTCCCTAAACTTTGAAATTTCTCTGCCATTTCCCTGCGAAAGTCTGTCAATTTGTTAGGACAAGTGCGCAATATAGAGAGTTTGGAGCATGCAAAATTTGAAGTTCGTCGGAACATTTTTCGACCTCCAAATTTGCCGACGTTTGGACCACACTTTGACCAAATTGCCGAGCCAAACTGGGGTGCGTCAACGACAGTCCGAAGGACTGAGCATGCGCACGACTCAGGAGTACACCAAAGAGGTGTGTACAGAAAGCCACGGTTTGCGTGAGCAGTCAGGAAGCCCCAACCCAGTTTTCCCTAAACTTTGAAATTTCTCTGCCATTTCCCGGCGAAAGTCTGTCAATTTTTTAGGACAAGTGCGCAATATAGAGAGTTTGGAGCATGCAAAATTTGAAGTTCGTCGGAACATTTTTCGACCTCCAAATTTGCCGACGTTTGGACCACACTTTGACCAAATTGCCGAGCCAAACTGGGGTGCGTCAACGACAGTCCGAAGGACTGAGCATGCGCACGACTCAGGAGTACACCAAAGAGGTGTGTACAGACAGCCACGGTTTGGGTGAGCAGTCAGGAAGCCCCAACCCAGTTTTCCCTAAACTTTGAAATGTCTCTGCCATTTCCCGGCGAAAGTCTGTCAATTTTTTTAGGACAAGTGCGCAATATAGAGAGTTTGGAGCATGCAAAATTTGAAGTTCGTCGGAACATTTTTCGACCTCCAAATTTGCCGACGTTTGGACCACACTTTGACCAAATTGCCGAGCCAAACTGGGGTGCGTCAACGACAGTCCGAAGGACTGAGCATGCGCACGACTCAGGAGTACACCAAAGAGGTGTGTACAGACAGCCACGGTTTGCGTGAGCAGTCAGGAAGCCCCAACCCAGTTTTCCCTAAACTTTGAAATTTCTCTGCCATTTCCCGGCGAAAGTCTGTCAATTTTTTAGGACAAGTGCGCAATATAGAGAGTTTGGAGCATGCAAAATTTGAAGTTCGTCGGAAAATTTTTCGACCTCCAAATTTGCCGACCTTTGGACCACACTTTGACCAAATTGCCGAGCCAAACTAGGGTGCGTCAACGACAGTCCGAAGGACTGAGCATGCGCACGACTCAGGAGTACACCAAAGAGGTGTGTACAGACAGCCACGGTTTGCGTGAGCAGTCAGGAAGCCCCAACCCAGTTTTCCATAAACTTTGAAATTTCTCTGCCATTTCCCGGCGAAAGTCTGTCAATTTTTTAGGACAAGTGCGCAATATAGAGAGTTTGGAGCATGCAAAATTTGAAGTTCGTCGGAACATTTTTCGACCTCCAAATTTGCCGACGTTTGGACCACACTTTGACCAAATTGCCGAGCCAAACTGGGGTGCGTCAACGACAGTCCGAAGGACTGAGCATGCGCACGACTCAGGAGTACACCAAAGAGGTGTGTACAGACAGCCACGGTTTGCGTGAGCAGTCAGGAAGCCCCAACCCAGTTTTCCCTAAACTTTGAAATTTCTCTGCCATTTCCCAGCGAAAGTCTGTCAATTTTTTAGGACAAGTGCGCAATATAGAGAGTTTGGAGCATGCAAAATTTGAAGTTCGTCGGAACATTTTTCGACCTCCAAATTTGCCGACGTTTGGACCACACTTTGACCAAATTTCCGAGCCAAACTGGGGTGCGTCAACGACAGTCCGAAGGACTGAGCATGCGCACGACTCAGGAGTACACCAAAGAGGTGTGTACAGACAGCCACGGTTTGCGTGAGCAGTCAGGAAGCCCCAACCCAGTTTTCCCTAAACTTTGAAATTTCTCTGCCATTTCCCGGCGAAAGTCTGTCAATTTTTAAGGACAAGTGCGCAATATAGAGAGTTTGGAGCATGCAAAATTTGAAGTTCGTCGGAACATTTTTCGACCTCCAAATTTGCCGACGTTTGGACCACACTTTGACCAAATTGCCGAGCCAAACTGGGGTGCGTCAACGACAGTCCGAAGGACTGAGCATGCGCACGACTCAGGAGTACACCAAAGAGGTGTGTACAGACAGCCAAGGTTTGCGTGAGCAGTCAGGAAGCCCCAACCCAGTTTTCCCTAAACTTTGAAATTTCTCTGCCATTTCCCGGCGAAAGTCTGTCATTTTTTTAGGACAAGTGCGCAATATAGAGAGTTTGGAGCATGCAAAATTTGAAGTTCGTCGGAACATTTTTCGACCTCCAAATTTGCCGACGTTTGGATCACACTTTGACCAAATTGCCGAGCCAAACTGGGGTGCGTCAACGACAGTCCGAAGGACTGAGCATGCGCACGACTCAGGAGTACACCAAAGAGGTGTGTACAGACAGCCACGGTTTGCGTGAGCAGTCAGGAAGCCCCAACCCAGTTTTCCCTAAACTTTGAAATGTCTCTGCCATTTCCCGGCGAAAGTCTGTCAATTTTTTAGGACAAGTGCGCAAAATAGAGAGTTTGGAGCATGCAAAATTTGAAGTTCGTCGGAACATTTTTCGACCTCCAAATTTGCCGACGTTTGGACCACACTTTGACCAAATTGCCGAGCCAAACTGGGGTGCGTCAACGACAGTCCGAAGGACTGAGCATGCGCACGACTCAGGAGTACACCAAAGAGGTGTGTACAGACAGCCACGGTTTGCGTGAGCAGTCAGGAAGCCCCAACTCAGTTTTCCCTAAACTTTGAAATTTCTCTGCCATTTCCCGGCGAAAGTCTGTCAATTTTTTAGGACAAGTGCGCAATATAGAGAGTTTGGAGCATGCAAAATTTGAAGTTCGTCGGAACATTTTTCGACCTCCAAATTTGCCGACGTTTGGATCACACTTTGACCAAATTGCCGAGCCAAACTGGGGTGCGTCAACGACAGTCCGAAGGACTGAGCATGCGCACGACTCAGGAGTACACCAAAGAGGTGTGTACAGACAGCCACGGTTTGCGTGAGCAGTCAGGAAGCCCCAACCCAGTTTTCCCTAAACTTTGAAATGTCTCTGCCATTTCCCGGCGAAAGTCTGTCAATTTTTTAGGACAAGTGCGCAATATAGAGAGTTTGGAGCATGCAAAATTTGAAGTTCGTCGGAACATTTTTCGACCTCCAAATTTGCCGACCTTTGGACCACACTTTGACCAAATTGCCGAGCCAAACTAGGGTGCGTCAACGACAGTCCGAAGGACTGAGCATGCGCACGACTCAGGAGTACACCAAAGAGGTGTGTACAGACAGCCACGGTTTGCGTGAGCAGTCAGGAAGCCCCAACCCAGTTTTCCCTAAACTTTGAAATTTCTCTGCCATTTCCCGGCGAAAGTCTGTCAATTTTTTAGGACAAGTGCGCAATATAGAGAGTTTGGAGCATGCAAAATTTGAAGTTCGTCGGAACATTTTTCGACCTCCAAATTTGCCGACGTTTGGACCACACTTTGACCAAATTGCCGAGCCAAACTGGGGTGCGTCAACGACAGTCCGAAGGACTGAGCATGCGCACGACTCAGGAGTACACCAAAGAGGTGTGTACAGACAGCCACGGTTTGCGTGAGCAGTCAGGAAGCCCCAACCCAGTTTTCCCTAAACTTTGAAATTTCTCTGCCATTTCCCGGCGAAAGTCTGTCAATTTTTTAGGACAAGTGCGCAATATAGAGAGTTTGGAGCATGCAAAATTTGAAGTTCGTCGGAACATTTTTCGACCTCCAAATTTGCCGACGTTTGGATCACACTTTGACCAAATTGCCGAGCCAAACTGGGGTGCGTCAACGACAGTCCGAAGGACTGAGCATGCGCACGACTCAGGAGTACACCAAAGAGGTGTGTACAGACAGCCACGGTTTGCGTGAGCAGTCAGGAAGCCCCAACCCAGTTTTCCCTAAACTTTGAAATGTCTCTGCCATTTCCCGGCGAAAGTCTGTCAATTTTTTAGGACAAGTGCGCAATATAGAGAGTTTGGAGCATGCAAAATTTGAAGTTCGTCGGAACATTGTTCGACCTCCAAATTTGCCGACGTTTGGACCACACTTTGACCAAATTGCCGAGCCAAACTGGGGTGCGTCAACGACAGTCCGAAGGACTGAGCATGCGCACGACTCAGGAGTACACCAAAGAGGTGTGTACAGACAGCCACGGTTTGCGTGAGCAGTCAGGAAGCCCCAACCCAGTTTTCCCTAAACTTTGAAATTTCTCTGCCATTTCCCGGCGAAAGTCTGTCAATTTTTTAGGACAAGTGCGCAATATAGAGAGTTTGGAGCATGCAACATTTGAAGTTCGTCGGAACATTTTTCGACCTCCAAATTTGCCGACGTTTGGACCACACTTTGACCAAATTTCCGAGCCAAACTGGGGTGCGTCAACGACAGTCCGAAGGACTGAGCATGCGCACGACTCAGGAGTACACCAAAGAGGTGTGTACAGACAGCCACGGTTTGCGTGAGCAGTCAGGAAGCCCCAACCCAGTTTTCCCTAAACTTTGAAATTTCTCTGCCATTTCCCGGCGAAAGTCTGTCAATTTTTTAGGACAAGTGCGCAATATAGAGAGTTTGGAGCATGCAAAATTTGAAGTTCGTCGGAACATTTTTCGACCTCCAAATTTGCCGACGTTTGGATCACACTTTGACCAAATTGCCGAGCCAAACTGGGGTGCGTCAACGACAGTCCGAAGGACTGAGCAAGCGCACGACTCAGGAGTACACCAAAGAGGTGTGTACAGACAGCCACGGTTTGCGTGAGCAGTCAGGAAGCCCCAACCCAGTTTTCCCTAAACTTTGAAATGTCTCTGCCATTTCCCGGCGAAAGTCTGTCAATTTTTTAGGACAAGTGCGCAATATAGAGAGTTTGGAGCATGCAAAATTTGAAGTTCGTCGGAACATTTTTCGACCTCCAAATTTGCCGACGTTTGGACCACACTTTGACCAAATTGCCGAGCCAAACTGGGGTGCGTCAACGACAGTCCGAAGGACTGAGCATGCGCACGACTCAGGAGTACACCAAAGAGGTGTGTACAGACAGCCACGGTTTGCGTGAGCAGTCAGGAAGCCCCAACCCAGTTTTCCCTAGACTTTGAAATTTCTCTGCCATTTCCCGGCGAAAGTCTGTCAATTTTTTAGGACAAGTGCGCAATATAGAGAGTTTGGAGCATGCGAAATTTGAAGTTCGTCGGAAAATTTTTCGACCTCCAAATTTGCCGACCTTTGGACCACACTTTGACCAAATTGCCGAGCCAAACTAGGGTGCGTCAACGACAGTCCGAAGGACTGAGCATGCGCACGACTCAGGAGTACACCAAAGAGGTGTGTACAGACAGCCACGGTTTGCGTGAGCAGTCAGGAAGCCCCAACCCAGTTTTCCCTAAACTTTGAAATTTCTCTGCCATTTCCCGGCGAAAGTCTGTCAATTTTTTAGGACAAGTGCGCAATATAGAGAGTTTGGAGCATGCAAAATTTGAAGTTCGTCGGAACATTTTTCGACCTCCAAATTTGCCGACGTTTGGACCACACTTTGACCAAATTGCCGAGCCAAACTGGGGTGCGTCAACGACAGTCCGAAGGACTGAGCATGCGCACGACTCAGGAGTACACCAAAGAGGTGTGTACAGACAGCCACGGTTTGCGTGAGCAGTCAGGAAGCCCCAACCCAGTTTTCCCTAAACTTTGAAATTTCTCTGCCATTTCCCGGCGAAAGTCTGTCAATTTTTTAGGACAAGTGCGCAATATAGAGAGTTTGGAGCATGCAAAATTTGAAGTTCGTCGGAACATTTTTCGACCTCCAAATTTGCCGACGTTTGGATCACACTTTGACCAAATTGCCGAGCCAAACTGGGGTGCGTCAACGACAGTCCGAAGGACTGAGCATGCGCACGACTCAGGAGTACACCAAAGAGGTGTGTACAGACAGCCACGGTTTGCGTGAGCAGTCAGGAAGCCCCAACCCAGTTTTCCCTAAACTTTGAAATGTCTCTGCCATTTCCCGGCGAAAGTCTGTCAATTTTTTAGGACAAGTGCGCAATATAGAGAGTTTGGAGCATGCAAAATTTGAAGTTCGTCGGAACATTTTTCGACCTCCAAATTTGCCGACCTTTGGACCACACTTTGACCAAATTGCCGAGCCAAACTAGGGTGCGTCAACGACAGTCCGAAGGACTGAGCATGCGCACGACTCAGGAGTACACCAAAGAGGTGTGTACAGACAGCCACGGTTTGCGTGAGCAGTCAGGAAGCCCCAACCCAGTTTTCCCTAAACTTTGAAATTTCTCTGCCATTTCCCGGCGAAAGTCTGTCAATTTTTTAGGAGAAGTGCGCAATATAGAGAGTTTGGAGCATGCAAAATTTGAAGTTCGTCGGAACATTTTTCGACCTCCAAATTTGCCGACGTTTGGACCACACTTTGACCAAATTGCCGAGCCAAACTGGGGTGCGTCAACGACAGTCCGAAGGACTGAGCATGCGCACGACTCAGGAGTACACCAAAGATGTGTGTACAGACAGCCACGGTTTGCGTGAGCAGTCAGGAAGCCCCAACCCAGTTTTCCCTAAACTTTGAAATTTCTCTGCCATTTCCCGGCGAAAGTCTGTCAATTTTTGAGGACAAGTGCGCAATATAGAGAGTTTGGAGCATGCAAAATTTGAAGTTCGTCGGAACATTTTTCGACCTCAAAATTTGCCGACGTTTGGATCACACTTTGACCAAATTGCCGAGCCAAACTGGGGTGCGTCAACGACAGTCCGAAGGACTGAGCATGCGCACGACTCAGGAGTACACCAAAGAGGTGTGTACAGACAGCCACGGTTTGCGTGAGCAGTCAGGAAGCCCCAACCCAGTTTTCCCTAAACTTTGAAATGTCTCTGCCATTTCCCGGCGAAAGTCTGTCAATTTTTTAGGACAAGTGCGCAATATAGAGAGTTTGGAGCATGCAAAATTTGAAGTTCGTCGGAACATTGTTCGACCTCCAAATTTGCCGACGTTTGGACCACACTTTGACCAAATTGCCGAGCCAAACTGGGGTGCGTCAACGACAGTCCGAAGGACTGAGCATGCGCACGACTCAGGAGTACACCAAAGAGGTGTGTACAGACAGCCACGGTTTGCGTGAGCAGTCAGGAAGCCCCAACCCAGTTTTCCCTAAACTTTGAAATTTCTCTGCCATTTCCCGGCGAAAGTCTGTCAATTTTTTAGGACAAGTGCGCAATATAGAGAGTTTGGAGCATGCAACATTTGAAGTTCGTCGGAACATTTTTCGACCTCCAAATTTGCCGACGTTTGGACCACACTTTGACCAAATTTCCGAGCCAAACTGGGGTGCGTCAACGACAGTCCGAAGGACTGAGCATGCGCACGACTCAGGAGTACACCAAAGAGGTGTGTACAGACAGCCACGGTTTGCGTGAGCAGTCAGGAAGCCCCAACCCAGTTTTCCCTAAACTTTGAAATTTCTCTGCCATTTCCCGGCGAAAGTCTGTCAATTTTTTAGGACAAGTGCGCAATATAGAGAGTTTGGAGCATGCAAAATTTGAAGTTCGTCGGAACATTTTTCGACCTCCAAATTTGCCGACGTTTGGATCACACTTTGACCAAATTGCCGAGCCAAACTGGGGTGCGTCAACGACAGTCCGAAGGACTGAGCATGCGCACGACTCAGGAGTACACCAAAGAGGTGTGTACAGACAGCCACGGTTTGCGTGAGCAGTCAGGAAGCCCCAACCCAGTTTTCCCTAAACTTTGAAATGTCTCTGCCATTTCCCGGCGAAAGTCTGTCAATTTTTTAGGACAAGTGCGCAATATAGAGAGTTTGGAGCATGCAAAATTTGAAGTTCGTCGGAACATTTTTCGACCTCCAAATTTGCCGACGTTTGGACCACACTTTGACCAAATTGCCGAGCCAAACTGGGGTGCGTCAACGACAGTCCGAAGGACTGAGCATGCGCACGACTCAGGAGTACACCAAAGAGGTGTGTACAGACAGCCACGGTTTGCGTGAGCAGTCAGGAAGCCCCAACCCAGTTTTCCCTAGACTTTGAAATTTCTCTGCCATTTCCCGGCGAAAGTCTGTCAATTTTTTAGGACAAGTGCGCAATATAGAGAGTTTGGAGCATGCAAAATTTGAAGTTCGTCGGAAAATTTTTCGACCTCCAAATTTGCCGACCTTTGGACCACACTTTGACCAAATTGCCGAGCCAAACTAGGGTGCGTCAACGACAGTCCGAAGGACTGAGCATGCGCACGACTCAGGAGTACACCAAAGAGGTGTGTACAGACAGCCACGGTTTGCGTGAGCAGTCAGGAAGCCCCAACCCAGTTTTCCCTAAACTTTGAAATTTCTCTGCCATTTCCCGGCGAAAGTCTGTCAATTTTTTAGGACAAGTGCGCAATATAGAGAGTTTGGAGCATGCAAAATTTGAAGTTCGTCGGAACATTTTTCGACCTCCAAATTTGCCGACGTTTGGACCACACTTTGACCAAATTGCCGAGCCAAACTGGGGTGCGTCAACGACAGTCCGAAGGACTGAGCATGCGCACGACTCAGGAGTACACCAAAGAGGTGTGTACAGACAGCCACGGTTTGCGTGAGCAGTCAGGAAGCCCCAACCCAGTTTTCCCTAAACTTTGAAATTTCTCTGCCATTTCCCGGCGAAAGTCTGTCAATTTTTTAGGACAAGTGCGCAATATAGAGAGTTTGGAGCATGCAAAATTTGAAGTTCGTCGGAACATTTTTCGACCTCCAAATTTGCCGACGTTTGGATCACACTTTGACCAAATTGCCGAGCCAAACTGGGGTGCGTCAACGACAGTCCGAAGGACTGAGCATGCGCACGACTCAGGAGTACACCAAAGAGGTGTGTACAGACAGCCACGGTTTGCGTGAGCAGTCAGGAAGCCCCAACCCAGTTTTCCCTAAACTTTGAAATGTCTCTGCCATTTCCCGGCGAAAGTCTGTCAATTTTTTAGGACAAGTGCGCAATATAGAGAGTTTGGAGCATGCAAAATTTGAAGTTCGTCGGAACATTGTTCGACCTCCAAATTTGCCGACGTTTGGACCACACTTTGACCAAATTGCCGAGCCAAACTGGGGTGCGTCAACGACAGTCCGAAGGACTGAGCATGCGCACGACTCAGGAGTACACCAAAGAGGTGTGTACAGACAGCCACGGTTTGCGTGAGCAGTCAGGAAGCCCCAACCCAGTTTTCCCTAAACTTTGAAATTTCTCTGCCATTTCCCGGCGAAAGTCTGTCAATTTTTTAGGACAAGTGCGCAATATAGAGAGTTTGGAGCATGCAACATTTGAAGTTCGTCGGAACATTTTTCGACCTCCAAATTTGCCGACGTTTGGACCACACTTTGACCAAATTTCCGAGCCAAACTGGGGTGCGTCAACGACAGTCCGAAGGACTGAGCATGCGCACGACTCAGGAGTACACCAAAGAGGTGTGTACAGACAGCCACGGTTTGCGTGAGCAGTCAGGAAGCCCCAACCCAGTTTTCCCTAAACTTTGAAATTTCTCTGCCATTTCCCGGCGAAAGTCTGTCAATTTTTTAGGACAAGTGCGCAATATAGAGAGTTTGGAGCATGCAACATTTGAAGTTCGTCGGAACATTTTTCGACCTCCAAATTTGCCGACGTTTGGACCACACTTTGACCAAATTTCCGAGCCAAACTGGGGTGCGTCAACGACAGTCCGAAGGACTGAGCATGCGCACGACTCAGGAGTACACCAAAGAGGTGTGTACAGACAGCCACGGTTTGCGTGAGCAGTCAGGAAGCCCCAACCCAGTTTTCCCTAAACTTTGAAATTTCTCTGCCATTTCCCGGCGAAAGTCTGTCAATTTTGTAGGACAAGTGCGCAATATAGAGAGTTTGGAGCATGCAAAATTTGAAGTTCGTCGGAACATTTTTCGACCTCCAAATTTGCCGACGTTTGGATCACACTTTGACCAAATTGCCGAGCCAAACTGGGGTGCGTCAACGACAGTCCGAAGGACTGAGCATGCGCACGACTCAGGAGTACACCAAAGAGGTGTGTACAGACAGCCACGGTTTGCGTGAGCAGTCAGGAAGCCCCAACCCAGTTTTCCCTAAACTTTGAAATGTCTCTGCCATTTCCCGGCGAAAGTCTGTCAATTTTTTAGGACAAGTGCGCAATATAGAGAGTTTGGAGCATGCAAAATTTGAAGTTCGTCGGAACATTTTTCGACCTCCAAATTTGCCGACGTTTGGACCACACTTTGACCAAATTGCCGAGCCAAACTGGGGTGCGTCAACGACAGTCCGAAGGACTGAGCATGCGCACGACTCAGGAGTACACCAAAGAGGTGTGTACAGACAGCCACGGTTTGCGTGAGCAGTCAGGAAGCCCCAACCCAGTTTTCCCTAGACTTTGAAATTTCTCTGCCATTTCCCGGCGAAAGTCTGTCATTTTTTTAGGACAAGTGCGCAATATAGAGAGTTTGGAGCATGCAAAATTTGAAGTTCGTCGGAAAATTTTTCGACCTCCAAATTTGCCGACCTTTGGACCACACTTTGACCAAATTGCCGAGCCAAACTAGGGTGCGTCAACGACAGTCCGAAGGACTGAGCATGCGCACGACTCAGGAGTACACCAAAGAGGTGTGTACAGACAGCCACGGTTTGCGTGAGCAGTCAGGAAGCCCCAACCCAGTTTTCCCTAAACTTTGAAATTTATCGGCCATTTCCCGGCGAAAGTCTGTCAATTTTTTAGGACAAGTGCGCAATATAGAGAGTTTGGAGCATGCAAAATTTGAAGTTCGTCGGAACATTTTTCGACCTCCAAATTTGCCGACGTTTGGATCACACTTTGACCAAATTGCCGAGCCAAACTGGGGTGCGTCAACGACAGTCCGAAGGACTGAGCATGCGCACGACTCAGGAGTACACCAAAGAGGTGTGTACAGACAGCCACGGTTTGCGTGAGCAGTCAGGAAGCCCCAACCCAGTTTTCCCTAAACTTTGAAATGTCTCTGCCATTTCCCGGCGAAAGTCTGTCAATTTTTTAGGACAAGTGCGCAATATAGAGAGTTTGGAGCATGCAAAATTTGAAGTTCGTCGGAACATTGTTCGACCTCCAAATTTGCCGACGTTTGGACCACACTTTGACCAAATTGCCGAGCCAAACTGGGGTGCGTCAACGACAGTCCGAAGGACTGAGCATGCGCACGACTCAGGAGTACACCAAAGAGGTGTGTACAGACAGCCACGGTTTGCGTGAGCAGTCAGGAAGCCCCAACCCAGTTTTCCCTAAACTTTGAAATTTCTCTGCCATTTCCCGGCGAAAGTCTGTCAATTTTTTAGGACAAGTGCGCAATATAGAGAGTTTGGAGCATGCAACATTTGAAGTTCGTCGGAACATTTTTCGACCTCCAAATTTGCCGACGTTTGGACCACACTTTGACCAAATTTCCGAGCCAAACTGGGGTGCGTCAACGACAGTCCGAAGGACTGAGCATGCGCACGACTCAGGAGTACACCAAAGAGGTGTGTACAGACAGCCACGGTTTGCGTGAGCATTCAGGAAGCCCCAACCCAGTTTTCCCTAAACTTTGAAATTTATCTGCCATTTCCCGGCGAAAGTCTGTCAATTTTTTAGGACAAGTGCGCAATATAGAGAGTTTGGAGCATGCAACATTTGAAGTTCGTCGGAACATTTTTCGACCTCCAAATTTGCCGACGTTTGGACCACACTTTGACCAAATTTCCGAGCCAAACTGGGGTGCGTCAACGACAGTCCGAAGGACTGAGCATGCGCACGACTCAGGAGTACACCAAAGAGGTGTGTACAGACAGCCACGGTTTGCGTGAGCAGTCAGGAAGCCCCAACCCAGTTTTCCCTAAACTTTGAAATTTCTCTGCCATTTCCCGGCGAAAGTCTGTCAATTTTGTAGGACAAGTGCGCAATATAGAGAGTTTGGAGCATGCAAAATTTGAAGTTCGTCGGAACATTTTTCGACCTCCAAATTTGCCGACGTTTGGACCACACTTTGACCAAATTGCCGAGCCAAACTGGGGTGCGTCAACGACAGTCCGAAGGACTGAGCATGCGCACGACTCAGGAGTACACCAAAGAGGTGTGTACAGACAGCCACGGTTTGCGTGAGCAGTCAGGAAGCCCCAACCCAGTTTTCCCTAAACTTTGAAATTTCTCTGCCATTTCCCGGCGAAAGTCTGTCAATTTTTTAGGACAAGTGCGCAATATAGAGAGTTTGGAGCATGCAACATTTGAAGTTCGTCGGAACATTGTTCGACCTCCAAATTTGCCGACGTTTGGACCACACTTTGACCAAATTTCCGAGCCAAACTGGGGTGCGTCAACGACAGTCCGAAGGACTGAGCATGCGCACGACTCAGGAGTACACCAAAGAGGTGTGTACAGACAGCCACGGTTTGCGTGAGCAGTCAGGAAGCCCCAACCCAGTTTTCCCTAAACTTTGAAATTTCTCTGCCATTTCCCGGCGAAAGTCTGTCAATTTTGTAGGACAAGTGCGCAATATAGAGAGTTTGGAGCATGCAAAATTTGAAGTTCGTCGGAACATTTTTCGACCTCCAAATTTGCCGACGTTTGGACCACACTTTGACCAAATTGCCGAGCCAAACTGGGGTGCGTCAACGACAGTCCGAAGGACTGAGCATGCGCACGACTCAGGAGTACACCAAAGAGGTGTGTACAGACAGCCACGGTTTGCGTGAGCAGTCAGGAAGCCCCAACCCAGTTTTCCCTAAACTTTGAAATGTCTCTGCCATTTCCCGGCGAAAGTCTGTCAATTTTTTAGGACAAGTGCGCAATATAGAGAGTTTGGAGCATGCAAAATTTGAAGTTCGTCGGAACATTGTTCGACCTCCAAATTTGCCGACGTTTGGACCACACTTTGACCAAATTTCCGAGCCAAACTGGGGTGCGTCAACGACAGTCCGAAGGACTGAGCATGCGCACGACTCAGGAGTACACCAAAGAGGTGTGTACAGACAGCAACGGTTTGCGTGAGCAGTCAGGAAGCCCCAACCCAGTTTTCCCTAAACTTTGAAATTTCTCTGCCATTTCCCGGCGAAAGTCTGTCAATTTTTTAGGACAAGTGCGCAATATAGAGAGTTTGGAGCATGCAACATTTGAAGTTCGTCGGAACATTTTTCGACCTCCAAATTTGCCGACGTTTGGACCACACTTTGACCAAATTTCCGAGCCAAACTGGGGTGCGTCAACGACAGTCCGAAGGACTGAGCATGCGCACGACTCAGGAGTACACCAAAGAGGTGTGTACAGACAGCCACGGTTTGCGTGAGCAGTCAGGAAGCCCCAACCCAGTTTTCCCTAAACTTTGAAATTTCTCTGCCATTTCCCGGCGAAAGTCTGTCAATTTTGTAGGACAAGTGCGCAATATAGAGAGTTTGGAGCATGCAAAATTTGAAGTTCGTCGGAACATTTTTCGACCTCCAAATTTGCCGACGTTTGGACCACACTTTGACCAAATTGCCGAGCCAAACTGGGGTGCGTCAACGACAGTCCGAACGACTGAACATGCGCACGACTCAGGAGTACACCAAAGAGGTGTGTACAGACAGCCACGGTTTGCGTGAGCAGTCAGGAAGCCCCAACCCAGTTTTCCCTAAACTTTGAAATTTCTCTGCCATTTCCCGGCGAAAGTCTGTCAATTTTTTAGGACAAGTGCGCAATATAGAGAGTTTGGAGCATGCAAAATTTGAAGTTCGTCGGAACATTTTTCGACCTCCAAATTTGCCGACGTTTGGACCACACTTTGACCAAATTGCCGAGCCAAACTGGGGTGCGTCAACGACAGTCCGAAGGACTGAGCATGCGCACGACTCAGGAGTACACCAAAGAGGTGTGTACAGACAGCCACGGTTTTCGTGAGCAGTCAGGAAGCCCCAACCCAGTTTTCCCTAAACTTTGAAATGTCTCTGCCATTTCCCGGCGAAAGTCTGTCAATTTTTTAGGACAAGTGCGCAATATAGAGAGTTTGGAGCATGCAAAATTTGAAGTTCGTCGGAACATTTTCGACCTCCAAATTTGCCGACGTTTGGACCACACTTTGACCAAATTGCCGAGCCAAACTGGGGTGCGTCAACGACAGTCCGAAGGACTGAACATGCGCACGACTCAGGAGTACACCAAAGAGGTGTGTACAGACAGCCACGGTTTGCGTGAGCAGTCAGGAAGCCCCAACCCAGTTTTCCCTAAACTTTGAAATTTCTCTTCCATTTCCCGGCGAAAGTCTGTCAATTTTTTAGGACAAGTGCGCAATATAGAGAGTTTGGAGCATGCAAAATTTGAAGTTCGTCGGAACATTTTTCGACCTCCAAATTTGCCGACCTTTGGACCACACTTTGACCAAATTGCCGAGCCAAACTGGGGTGCGTCAACGACAGTCCGAAGGACTGAACATGCGCACGACTCAGGAGTACACCAAAGAGGTGTGTACAGACAGCCACGGTTTGCGTGAGCAGTCAGGAAGCCCCAACCCAGTTTTCCCTAAACTTTGAAATTTCTCTGCCATTTCCCGGCGAAAGTCTGTCAATTTTTTAGGACAAGTGCGCAATATAGAGAGTTTGGAGCATGCAACATTTGAAGTTCGTCGGAACATTTTTCGACCTCCAAATTTGCCGACGTTTGGACCACACTTTGACCAAATTTCCGAGCCAAACTGGGGTGCGTCAACGACAGTCCGAAGGACTGAGCATGCGCACGACTCAGGAGTACACCAAAGAGGTGTGTACAGACAGCCACGGTTTGCGTGAGCAGTCAGGAAGCCCCAACCCAGTTTTCCCTAAACTTTGAAATTTCTCTGCCATTTCCCGGCGAAAGTCTGTCAATTTTGTAGGACAAGTGCGCAATATAGAGAGTTTGGAGCATGCAAAATTTGAAGTTCGTCGGAACATTTTTCGACCTCCAAATTTGCCGACGTTTGGACCACACTTTGACCAAATTGCCGAGCCAAACTGGGGTGCGTCAACGACAGTCCGAAGGACTGAACATGCGCACGACTCAGGAGTACACCAAAGAGGTGTGTACAGACAGCCACGGTTTGCGTGAGCAGTCAGGAAGCCCCAACCCAGTTTTCCCTAAACTTTGAAATTTCTCTGCCATTTCCCGGCGAAAGTCTGTCAATTTTTTAGGACAAGTGCGCAATATAGAGAGTTTGGAGCATGCAACATTTGAAGTTCGTCGGAACATTGTTCGACCTCCAAATTTGCCGACGTTTGGACCACACTTTGACCAAATTTCCGAGCCAAACTGGGGTGCGTCAACGACAGTCCGAAGGACTGAGCATGCGCACGACTCAGGAGTACACCAAATAGGTGTGTACAGACAGCCACGGTTTGCGTGAGCAGTCAGGAAGCCCCAACCCAGTTTTCCCTAAACTTTGAAATTTCTCTGCCATTTCCCTGCGAAAGTCTGTCAATTTTTTAGGACAAGTGCGCAATATAGAGAGTTTGGAGCATGCAAAATTTGAAGTTCGTCGGAACATTTTTCGACCTCCAAATTTGCCGACGTTTGGACCACACTTTGACCAAATTGCCGAGCCAAACTGGGGTGCGTCAACGACAGTCCGAAGGACTGAGCATGCGCACGACTCAGGAGTACACCAAAGAGGTGTGTACAGACAGCCACGGTTTGCGTGAGCAGTCAGGAAGCCCCAACCCAGTTTTCCCTAAACTTTGAAATTTCTCTGCCATTTCCCGGCGAAAGTCTGTCAATTTTTTAGGACAAGTGCGCAATATAGAGAGTTTGGAGCATGCAAAATTTGAAGTTCGTCGGAACATTTTTCGACCTCCAAATTTGCCGACGTTTGGATCACACTTTGACCAAATTGCCTTTTTCTAAAATGTTTTATTTTTCCAAATAAAACACACTAAGTTACATATTTACAATTTAACCAAATCTAAATAAAATGTACATTTGTTTAAAAAGTGTAACTTTCACTTTAACGAAAACTTCACAATTCAAAAACCATACACATGTTAAAACGTTATATTGAAGGTGGGCAAGACCGCACCCGGCCAAGAAGAACTTGAGAAAACGGTTTGAGAAATCTACGGGCCCCGACATGGGTTTCGTTACACAAAATAACGAACTTTATGCAAAATAAGATCTGTTGAAATATTAACTTTCCTAGCAAACTTTACGTCATTCCGGCACTTCCAAACAACATAACGAAAGTAACTTAAAACTTTAAGGATACGTAATTCTGCAGACTTTGCAGGTGAACCAAAAAGAGAAAAAACGAGATTATCCATGTCGGGGAGGGTGTAGCGCTTCGTGATGTTACCCAGGTAACGGCTGAGCCACTCCCCCACCGGTCTGACCACGCGACACTCGGTGAACAAGTGACGCGTGGACTCAAATGTCCCACAGTGTGGACAAAGCCCTGGGGCGCCGAAAATTCGATTCAAAAACTGACCGGTGGGAAGCACTCTGTGCATAATTCGAAAGTTCAAAGAAACCTGATAATTTGGCAAATTCTTGCACAGAGCGCGTTGCCATACAGTGGCCCAGTCTTTACCGGGGTCTTTACGCTGCACCCTGGGAATGATCTTTTGGGATTCCACAATGTCTGCATATAACTGTGCCATCTTCAGGTCCCCCCAATTAGTAACCAAATGTTTGTATTTTCTGAACGAAATCAAGACAGTATCGTAAAAGGGGGAACGAGAAAAGCAGTGCGGTATGCTGTTGACGGCCAAGTGGGGAGCAATGTTCCGGAGGGACAGCCCACACCAATAGGAAGCGAGAACTTTCCACTTGGCCGCCCGTTCAGAAATTAAGTCTTTTATATGCAGACATTGGAGCGCGACTATTCTACTTTCCAGGTCAATGACTCCAAGGCCTCCTTTGGAGGGTGGCAGGTGCATGGTTTTCCGGTTGACATATTCTGTTGATTGGCCCCAAATAAATCCAAAAATAATACGATTAATCTTTGAAATGATATTCTTCCCCGGTGGATGGATTTCGGCTAGATACCATAACTGAGATAATATATATTTATTGATGACAGTGACCTTACCCTTTAGGGTTAAGTAACTGTCATCCCATTCTCCAATTGTTTTCCTGAGTTTCATTATTTTCTCCTCCCAAATGTTGTCTTTGTGTTCTCCGTACCCGAGTTCCACCCCAACGACTTTCACGGAATTTACCCAATTGATGTCAACCGGACCATGCATCTGACCTCGCCATCGGCCTAGATAAACGCCACCCGTTTTCCTTTGGTTTAGCTTGGCCCCGGACGCGCGCTCGTATCTCTCGATCAGCCGAAAGCTTCGGGCGACCGAGCGCTCGTCCGACAAGATCAACGTGGTATCATCGGCGTACATGGACATTTTGGCTTCGGTCCCACCCGGCATTTTAACCCCGTGAATATTAACATCGTTACGGATCGCTGCCGCCAAAGGCTCTAAAGAAAGAATGTACAAGAGGGGCGACAGGGGACATCCCTGTCGCACACCCCGAAATAAAGGAAAGGAATCCGAAACATGCCCGTTGCAAATAACTGAACTTTGAATATCTTTATACAATATTCCCACCCACTTTTTGAAATTGTCACCGAAGCCAAAGGTATCCAAAACACGCCGAAGATATTCCCAGTCAACCCTGTCGAACGCCTTCTGCTGATCGAGAGACACGAAAATAGCGCCCAGGTTTTTCTGGTCGACGTAACTCTGAACGTTTCGAAGAAGATGGGCGTTGTCCGATATGGACCGACCGACTACGGAGCAGGTCTGATCGATATCGATGATTCGATCGAGAACACCCCGCAGTCGGTTGGCAAGCACCTTGGCAATTAACTTGTAATCAACGTTAAGCAGAGAAATCGGTCGCCAATTACCCAGATCCCCCCTCTCCCCCTTATTCTTGTACAGCAAAGTAATCAACCCCGATCTTTGTGAATCTGTGAGAACCCCATTATTAAAAATTCCGTTAATCAAGTCGCAAAGGTCAGAACCCAAATCATCAAAAAATGTTTATAAAAATCAGCAGAAAAACCGTCGGAGCCAGGTGTTTTGCCAGTGCCCATATCGAACAATGCCCGTCTCAATTCAAGAAGAGTGACCGGACCCTCGAGAGAGTCACGGTCCTCTGAACTTAAATGTCTGTTAACAGAATTACAAAAGAAATCTACGTCATTGTGGCTAATTGAAGGTGCTGAATATAAGTCTGAATAAAATTCTTTGCAGTGGTTGGTCATATCCTTAGAGTTAGAAATTATATTGCCGTGTTTGTCTTTTAAATTATCCATGCGTTTTAAATCATCATTGTTATTTAAATCAAAATTAATCGTTTCACCGGGAATCTTGGGACGTTTGTGCTGAAAAGAACTGAAATTTTGCTGGTTTTTCTCTAATTGTGTCAACTTAAAACGAATATCTTTAACTTTAACACCATATGAAGCGTCACCTTTGTCTAAATTACATTGATAATCATTTAGTTTACGTAATAGGTCTTTACGTTCAGAGTTACGTCGACGCGCTAAACCGACGGAAAAAGAAATTGCCGCTCGTTTTAGGCCCGATTTCCCCTCCTCCCACCAGTCACTTAAATTTCGAAATTCCCCTTTTTGCGTTCGCCAAAAATCCCACTCCCTTTTAATAGTGTCTTGAAACAAAACATTTCCCAAAAGACTAGAATTCAATTTCCAAAACCCCTTTCCAATGTTTGAAATCCCCCCCATTATTTTAGTGCATACCATGTCGTGGTCGGACCACGGAAAAGCGGCAATTTCACTAAGGGAACCCACAGACAACTCCCGCGATAGATAAATACGGTCGATTCTTGTCCCTTGGTTTTGTGCACTATTGTGCCAGGTGAAACGCTGCTGGTCGGGGTTTTGCTCCCGCCAGCAGTCTACTAAATTAAAATTTGCAACTGATTTATTAAATTCCTTTATACCGGATTTTCCAAGAACAGAATCTCCCTTTGAATCTATGCCAGGTTCTGGAACACAATTAAAATCTCCCCCCAAAATAACATGACGAAAGCCGTGAAAATGGTGTGGCAACTCAGTTGAAAAAAGGGATTTTCTTTCCCCCCGGTCATTGGGGGCATAGACATTAATGATACGAACCTTTTTATCAGTGTTTGGTAAAGTAATTGTAAGGGACAAAATTCGACCGTTGTCATCCCGGAAGAGGTCCGTGGGTTTCCACGAGTGGCGCTTTGAAAGCAAAATAGCCACACCTCTACTGGAACTATTCCCAAAACACCAAAACCCTTTACCGTCGAATTCCCGGGTCCACGATCTGGCTTCGTGGAAACCAGATGCGTGGGTCTCCTGCAACAGTAGAATATCGGTATTCTTGCCGTTACACGAGCCGAAAATTCGACGGCGCTTATCGTGATTTCTCAAACCGTTAACATTCACACTGGAAATTAAAAATTCCATTATTTATAGGATTTGTTAAAAACCCCAAACCAATTCTCATTTCTTCTTGGCCTTACGGCAGTTCTTTTTGGTTTCCCACACACCACCCTGCTGTTCGTCAGACGACGACCGCCCCCGCTTGCTTGAAATCATTGAGACGACTGAGTCCTTGTCCGAGTCCGTGGACTCCCGCTCCGACAACGGGGTCTCGTTGATGACAAGAGGCCCCGAAGTTATAATTGAGTCCATTTCGTCCAAAAGTACTTCAAACATAGACCGTTCCGCCCAGGAACGCGTTGCGTCTGCCTTGTTTATTCCTTTCCTGGGCGGACGCGGTCCTTTTGCCGGAGCAGGAGTCGGGGCGGGTGCCAATGGCGGGGGCGGTGCAGGCTTGGTTGGTGGTGGGGCCTTGGGTGCGGTCTTGCCGGGTGGTGAAGAGGGAGCTGTCCGGCCAGGCAGAGCCGCGCCTCGTCCCATGTTTGGTTTTCTCACAGGAGTGTTCTTGCGTGGAACTGGACGGGGCGCGGATTTTTGTCCCGGTGCAGCGGCTGATGGAGGACCGGCGTTCTGTGGTCCCGGGGTACGTTCCGCGCTGGTTCCTGCGGGTTTTGGTTGCGGAGCATTGCTCGGTCCAGCGCGTTGCGGTCCCGGGCCAGGCACGGTGCGGGCTGCCGGTGTTGGGGTTGTGGTGGGGTCGGGGTGGTGGGGGTCGGGGTGTCGGCGGTATCCTCGGAGTCGGTGTCTGAATGAATGCTTACATTGTCTCTATGCTGGATGTTAATGCCGACTCTCTGCGCCCAGGTCTGTTGGTGTCGAGGCGGCTTCGGGCAAATGTTGCTGCGGTGCCCAGCTTCACCGCAATTATAGCAGCGAATCTGGACACAAAAAGCCGCCTTATGCCCGGGCGCTCCACACCGCCGGCAGGTCTCTACTTGGCCGTTGTAACGTACCTTTAATTGGTAACCCCCGACCCACACGTACGACGGGATGGCCTTGTCGACATGTATGCGGATATGCCGCATGCCGTTTTCCCACGTTGGATGCAATACCCAGTGTCCCCGTCGTACTCCCAACACCGTACCGTACTGTCCAAGAAGTGTGATGATAGGCCGATCCTCCATTTCGTAGGGTGCGTAGCTAACGGTAACGTAGTCTACTGGTCGCTGCACCGGGCTGGCGTTAAACCTGACATTCCCCGCGGCAAGTTGAGTTTCCAGGATCTTCTTCCTCCCGGCGGCGGTCCTCGGCGTCACAAGCCATCGCAGGTCTCCGAGTTGTTGGAGGCACTTGATCTCGCCGTCGGGAAGGGTAGACGCAATGGTTCGGCAGACATCCTGGTAGTTCAACTTGCTGGGCAGGTCCAAAGTCACAGTCAGCTCCCTCTTCAGGTTAGAATTAGCGTCGTTCATGGTTCACAGCACTGGGGTGCGTCAACGACAGTACGAAGGACTGAGCATGCGCACGACTCAGGAGTACACCAAAGAGGTGTGTACAGACAGCCACGGTTTGCGTGAGCAGTCAGGAAGCCCCAACCCAGTTTTCCCTAAACTTTGAAATTTCTCTGCCATTTCCCGGCGAAAGTCTGTCAATTTTTTAGGACAAGTGCGCAATATAGAGAGTTTGGAGCATGCAAAATTTGAAGTTCGTCGGTACATTTTTCGACCTCCAAATTTGCCGACGTTTGGATCACACTTTGACCAAATTGCCGAGCCAAACTGGGGTGCGTCAACGACAGTCCGAAGGACTGAGCATGCGCACGACTCAGGAGTACACCAAAGAGGTGTGTACAGACAGCCACGGTTTGCGTGAGCAGTCAGGAAGCCCCAACCCAGTTTTCCCTAAACTTTGAAATGTCTCTGCCATTTCCCGGCGAAAGTCTGTCAATTTTTTAGGACAAGTGCGCAATATAGAGAGTTTGGAGCATGCAAAATTTGAAGTTCGTCGGAACATTTTTCGACCTCCAAATTTGCCGACGTTTGGACCACACTTTGACCAAATTGCCGAGCCAAACTGGGGTGCGTCAACGACAGTCCGAAGGACTGAGCATGCGCACGACTCAGGAGTACACCAAAGAGGTGTTTACAGACAGCCACGGTTTGCGTGAGCAGTCAGGAAGCCCCAACCCAGTTTTCCCTAAACTTTGAAATTTCTCTGCCATTTCCCGGCGAAAGTCTGTCAATTTGTTAGGACTAGTGCGCAATATAGAGAGTTTGGAGCATGCAAAATTTGAAGTTCGTCGGAACATTTTTCGACCTCCAAATTTGCCGACGTTTGGACCACACTTTGACCAAATTGCCGAGCCAAACTGGGGTGCGTCAACGACAGTCCGAAGGACTGAGCATGCGCACGACTCAGGAGTACACCAAAGAGGTGTGTACAGACAGCCACGGTTTGCGTGAGCAGTCAGGAAGCCCCAACCCAGTTTTCCCTAAACTTTGAAATTTCTCTGCCATTTCCCGGCGAAAGTCTGTCAATTTTTTAGGACAAGTGCGCAATATAGAGAGTTTGGAGCATGCAAAATTTGAAGTTCGTCGGAACATTTTTCGACCTCCAAATTTGCCGACGTTTGGATCACACTTTGACCAAATTGCCGAGCCAAACTGGGGTGCGTCAACGACAGCCCGAAGGACTGAGCATGCGCACGACTCAGGAGTACACCAAAGAGGTGTGTACAGACAGCCACGGTTTGCGTGAGCAGTCATGAAGCCCCAACCCAGTTTTCCCTAAACTTTGAAATTTCTCTGCCATTTCCCGGCGAAAGTCTGTCAATTTTTTAGGACAAGTGCGCAATATAGAGAGTTTGGAGCATGCAAAATTTGAAGTTTGTCGGAACATTTTTCGACCTCCAAATTTGCCGACGTTTGGATCACACTTTGACCAAATTTCCGAGCCAAACTGGGGTGCGTCAACGACAGTCCGAAGGACTGAGCATGCGCACGACTCAGGAGTACACCAAAGAGGTGTGTACAGACAGCCACGGTTTGCGTGAGCAGTCAGGAAGCCCCAACCCAGTTTTCCCTAAACTTTGAAATGTCTCTGCCATTTCCCGGCGAAAGTCTGTCAATTTTTTAGGACAAGTGCGCAATATAGAGAGTTTGGAGCATGCAAAATTTGAAGTTCGTCGGAACATTTTTCGACCTCCAAATTTGCCGACGTTTGGACCACACTTTGACCAAATTGCCGAGCCAAACTGGGGTGCGTCAACGACAGTCCGAAGGACTGAGCATGCGCACGACTCAGGAGTACACCAAAGAGGTGTGTACAGACAGCCACGGTTTGCGTGAGCAGTCAGGAAGCCCCAACCCAGTTTTCCCTAAACTTTGAAATTTCTCTGCCATTTCCCGGCGAAAGTCTGTCAATTTTTTAGGACAAGTGCGCAATATAGAGAGTTTGGAGCATGCAAAATTTGAAGTTCGTCGGAACATTTTTCGACCTCCAAATTTGCCGACGTTTGGATCACACTTTGACCAAATTGCCGAGCCAAACTGGGGTGCGTCAACGACAGTCCGAAGGACTGAGCATGCGCACGACTCAGGAGTACACCAAAGAGGTGTGTACAGACAGCCACGGTTTGCGTGAGCAGTCATGAAGCCCCAACCCAGTTTTCCCTAAACTTTGAAATTTCTCTGCCATTTCCCGGCGAAAGTCTGTCAATTTTTTAGGACAAGTGCGCAATATAGAGAGTTTGGAGCATGCAAAATTTGAAGTTTGTCGGAACATTTTTCGACCTCCAAATTTGCCGACGTTTGGATCACACTTTGACCAAATTGCCGAGCCAAACTGGGGTGCGTCAACGACAGTCCGAAGGACTGAGCATGCGCACGACTCAGGAGTACACCAAATAGGTGTGTACAGACAGCCACGGTTTGCGTGAGCAGTCAGGAAGCCCCAACCCAGTTTTCCCTAAACTTTGAAATGTCTCTGCCATTTCCCGTCGAAAGTCTATCAATTGTTTAGGAAAAGTGCGCAATATAGAGAGTTTGGAGCATGCAAAATTTGAAGTTCGTCGGAACATTTTTCGACCTCCAAATTTGCTGACGTTTGGACCACACTTTGACCAAATTGCCGAGCCAAACTGGGGTGCGTCAACAACAGTCCGAAGGACTGAGCATGCGCACGACTCAGGAGTACACCAAAGAGGTGTGTACAGACAGCCACGGTTTGCGTGAGCAGTCAGGAAGCCCCAACCCAGTTTTCCCTAAACTTTGAAATTTCTCTGCCATTTCCCGGCGAAAGTCTGTCAATTTTTTAGGACAAGTGCGCAATATAGAGAGTTTGGAGCATGCAAAATTTGAAGTTCGTCGGAACATTTTTCGACCTCCAAATTTGCCGACGTTTGGACCACACTTTGACCAAATTGCCGAGCCAAACTGGGGTGCGTCAACGACAGTCCGAAGGACTGAGCATGCGCACGACTCAGGAGTACACCAAAGAGGTGTGTACAGACAGCCACGGTTTGCGTGAGCAGTCAGGAAGCCCCAACCCAGTTTTCCCTAAACTTTGAAATGTCTCTGCCATTTCCCGGCGAAAGTCTGTCAATTTTTTAGGACAAGTGCGCAATATAGAGAGTTTGGAGCATGCAAAATTTGAAGTTCGTCGGAACATTTTTCGACCTCCAAATTTGCCGACGTTTGGACCACACTTTGACCAAATTGCCGAGCCAAACTGGGGTGCGTCAACGACAGTCCGAAGGACTGAGCATGCGCACGACTCAGGAGTACACCAAAGAGGTGTGTACAGACAGCCACGGTTTGCGTGAGCAGTCAGGAAGCCCCAACCCAGTTTTCCCTAAACTTTGAAATTTCTCTGCCATTTCCCGGCGAAAGTCTGTCAATTTGTTAGGACTAGTGCGCAATATAGAGAGTTTGGAGCATGCAAAATTTGAAGTTCGTCGGAACATTTTTCGACCTCCAAATTTGCCGACGTTTGGACCACACTTTGACCAAATTGCCGAGCCAAACTGGGGTGCGTCAACGACAGTCCGAAGGACTGAGCATGCGCACGACTCAGGAGTACACCAAAGAGGTGTGTACAGACAGCCACGGTTTGCGTGAGCAGTCAGAAAGCCCCAACCCAGTTTTCCCTAAACTTTGAAATTTCTCTGCCATTTTCCGGCGAAAGTCTGTCAATTTTTTAGGACAAGTGCGCAATATAGAGAGTTTGGAGCATGCAAAATTTGAAGTTCGTCGGAACATTTTTCGACCTCCAAATTTGCCGACGTTTGGACCACACTTTGACCAAATTGCCGAGCCAAACTGGGGTGCGTCAACGACAGTCCGAAGGACTGAGCATGCGCACGACTCAGGAGTACACCAAAGAGGTGTGTACAGACAGCCACGGTTTGCGTGAGCAGTCAGAAAGCCCCAACCCAGTTTTCCCTAAACTTTGAAATTTCTCTGCCATTTTCCGGCGAAAGTCTGTCAATTTTTTAGGACAAGTGCGCAATATAGAGAGTTTGGAGCATGCAAAATTTGAAGTTCGTCGGAACATTTTTCGACCTCCAAATTTGCCGACGTTTGGACCACACTTTGACCAAATTGCCGAGCCAAACTGGGGTGCGTCAACGACAGTCCGAAGGACTGAGCATGCGCACGACTCAGGAGTACACCAAAGAGGTGTATACAGACAGCCACGGTTTGCGTGAGCAGTCAGGAAGCCCCAACCCAGTTTTCCCTAAACTTTGAAATTTCTCTGCCATTTCCCGGCGAAAGTCTGTCAATTTTTTCGGACAAGTGCGCAATATAGAGAGTTTGGAGCATGCAAAATTTTAAGTTCGTCGGAACATTTTTCGACCTCCAAATTTGCCGACGTTTGGACCACACTTTGACCAAATTGCCGAGCCAAACTGGGGTGCGTCAACGACAGTCCGAAGGACTGAGCATGCGCACGACTCAGGAGTACACCAAAGAGGTGTGTACAGACAGCCACGGTTTGCGTGAGCAGTCAGGAAGCCCCAACCCAGTTTTCCTTAAACTTTGAAATTTCTCTGCCATTTCCCGGCGAAAGTCTGTCATTTTTTTAGGACAAGTGCGCAATATAGAGAGTTTGGAGCATGCAAAATTTGAAGTTCGTCGGAACATTTTTCGACCTCCAAATTTGCCGACGTTTGGACCACACTTTGACCAAATTGCCGAGCCAAACTGGGGTGCGTCAACGACAGTCCGAAGGACTGAGCATGCGCACGACTCAGGAGTACACCAAAGAGGTGTGTACAGACAGCCACGGTTTGCGTGAGCAGTCAGGAAGCCCCAACCCAGTTTTCCCTAAACTTTGAAATTTATCTGCCATTTCCCGGCGAAAGTCTGTCAATTTTTTTAGGACAAGTGCGCAATATAGAGAGTTTGGAGCATGCAAAATTTGAAGTTCGTCGGAACTTTTTTCGACCTCCAAATTTGCCGACGTTTGGACCACACTTTGACCAAATTGCCGAGCCAAACTGGGGTGCGTCAACGACAGTCCGAAGGACTGAGCATGCGCACGACTCATGAGTACACCAAAGAGGTGTGTACAGACAGCCACGGTTTGCGTGAGCAGTCAGGAAGCCCCAACCCAGTTTTCCCTAAACTTTGAAATTTCTCTGCCATTTCCCGGCGAAAGTCTGTCAATTTTTTAGGACAAGTGCGCAATATAGAGAGTTTGGAGCATGCAAAATTTGAAGTTCGTCGGAACATTTTTCGACCTCCAAATTTGCCGACGTTTGGATCACACTTTGACCAAATTGCCCAACCAAACTGGGGTGCGTCAACGACAGTCCGAAGGACTGAGCATGCGCACGACTCAGGAGTACACCAAAGAGGTGTATACAGACAGCCACGGTTTGCGTGAGCAGTCAGGAAGCCCCAACCCAGTTTTCCCTAAACTTTGAAATTTCTCTGCCATTTCCCGGCGAAAGTCTGTCAATTTTTTAGGACAAGTGCGCAATATAGAGAGTTTGGAGCATGCAAAATTTGAAGTACGTCGGAACATTTTTCGACCTCCAAATTTGCCGACGTTTGGACCACACTTTGACCAAATTGCCGAGCCAAACTGGGGTGCGTCAACGACAGTCCGAAGGACTGAGCATGCGCACGACTCATGAGTACACCAAAGAGGTGTGTACAGACAGCCACGGTTTGCGTGAGCAGTCAGGAAGCCCCAACCCAGTTTTCCCTAAACTTTGAAATTTCTCTGCCATTTCCCGGCGAAAGTCTGTCAATTTTTTAGGACAAGTGCGCAATATAGAGAGTTTGGAGCATGCAAAATTTGAAGTTCGTCGGAACATTTTTCGACCTCCAAATTTGCCGACGTTTGGACCACACTTTGACCAAATTGCCGAGCCAAACTGGGGTGCGTCAACGACAGTCCGAAGGACTGAGCATGCGCACGACTCAGGAGTACACCAAAGAGGTGTGTACAGACAGCCACGGTTTGCGTGAGCAGTCAGGAAGCCCCAACCCAGTTTTCCCTAAACTTTGAAATTTATCTGCCATTTCCCGGCGAAAGTCTGTCAATTTTTTAGGACAAGTGCGCAATATAGAGAGTTTGGAGCATGCAAAATTTGAAGTTCGTCGGAACATTTTTCGACCTCCAAATTTGCCGACGTTTGGACCACACTTTGACCAAATTGCATTGCCAAACTGGGGTGCGTCAACGACAGTCCGAAGGACTGAGCATGCGCACGACTCAGGAGTACACCAAAGAGGTGTGTACAGACAGCCACGGTTTGCGTGAGCAGTCAGGAAGCCCCAACCCAGTTTTCCCTAAACTTTGAAATTTCTCTGCCATTTCCCGGCGAAAGTCTGTCAATTTTTTAGGACAAGTGCGCAATATAGAGAGTTTGGAGCATGCAAAATTTGAAGTTCGTCGGAACATTTTTCGACCTCCAAATTTGTTGTTGTTTGGATCACACTTTGACCAAATTGCCCAGCCAAACTGGGGTGCGTCAACGACAGTCCGAAGGACTGAGCATGCGCACGACTCAGGAGTACACCAAGAGGTGTGTACAGACAGCCACGGTTTGCGTGAGCAGTCAGGAAGCCCCAACCCAGTTTTCCCTAAACTTTGAAATTTCTCTGCCATTTCCCGGCGAAAGTCTGTCAATTTTTTAGGACAAGTGCGCAATATAGAGAGTTTGGAGCATGCAAAATTTGAAGTTCGTCGGAACATTTTTCGACCTCCAAATTTGCCGACGTTTGGACCACACTTTGACCAAATTGCCGAGCCAAACTGGGGTGCGTCAACGACAGTCCGAAGGACTGAGCATGCGCACGACTCAGGAGTACACCAAAGAGGTGTGTACAGACAGCCACGGTTTACGTGAGCAGTCAGGAAGCCCCAACCCAGTTTTCCCTAAACTTTGAAATTTCTCTGCCATTTCCCGGCGAAAGTCTGTCAATTTTTTAGGACAAGTGCGCAATATAGAGAGTTTGGAGCATGCAAAATTTGAAGTTCGTCGGAACATTTTTCGACCTCCAAATTTGCCGACGTTTGGACACACTTTGACCAAATTGCCAGCCAAACTGGGGTGCGTCAACGACAGTCCGAAGGACTGAGCATGCGCACGACTCAGGAGTACACCAAAGAGGTGTGTACAGACAGCCACGGTTTGCGTGAGCAGTCAGGAAGCCCCAACCCAGTTTTCCTAAACTTTGAAATTTCTCTGCCATTTCCCGGCGAAAGTCTGTCAATTTTTTAGGACAAGTGCGCAATATAGAGAGTTTGGAGCATGCAAAATTTGAAGTTCGTCGGAACATTTTTCGACCTCCAAATTTGCCGACGTTTGGACCACACTTTGACCAAATTGCCGAGCCAAACTGGGGTGCGTCAACGACAGTCCGAAGGACTGAGCATGCGCACGACTCAGGAGTACACCAAAGAGGTGTATACAGACAGCCACGGTTTGCGTGAGCAGTCAGGAAGCCCCAACCCAGTTTTCCCTAAACTTTGAAATTTCTCTGCCATTTCCCGGCGAAAGTCTGTCAATTTTTTAGGACAAGTGCGCAATATAGAGAGTTTGGAGCATGCAAAATTTGAAGTTCGTCGGAACATTTTTCGACCTCCAAATTTGCCGACGTTTGGACCACACTTTGACCAAATTGCCGAGCCAAACTGGGGTGCGTCAACGACAGTCCGAAGGACTGAGCATGCGCACGACTCATGAGTACACCAAAGAGGTGTGTACAGACAGCCACGGTTTGCGTGAGCAGTCAGGAAGCCCCAACCCAGTTTTCCCTAAACTTTGAAATTTCTCTGCCATTTCCCGGCGAAAGTCTGTCAATTTTTTAGGACAAGTGCGCAATATAGAGAGTTTGGAGCATGCAAAATTTGAAGTTCGTCGGAACATTTTTCGACCTCCAAATTTGCCGACGTTTGGATCACACTTTGACCAAATTGCCCAGCCAAACTGGGGTGCGTCAACGACAGTCCGAAGGACTGAGCATGCGCACGACTCAGGAGTACACCAAAGAGGTGTATACAGACAGCCACGGTTTGCGTGAGCAGTCAGGAAGCCCCAACCCAGTTTTCCCTAAACTTTGAAATTTCTCTGCCATTTCCCGGCGAAAGTCTGTCAATTTTTTAGGACAAGTGCGCAATATAGAGAGTTTGGAGCATGCAAAATTTGAAGTCGTCGGAACATTTTTCGACCTCCAAATTTGCCGACGTTTGACCACACTTTGACCAAATTGCCGAGCCAAACTGGGGTGCGTCAACGACAGTCCGAAGGACTGAGCATGCGCACGACTCAGGAGTACACCAAAGAGGTGTGTACAGACAGCCACGGTTTGCGTGAGCAGTCAGGAAGCCCCAACCCAGTTTTCCTTAAACTTTGAAATTTCTCTGCCATTTCCCGGCGAAAGTCTGTCAATTTTTTAGGACAAGTGCGCAATATAGAGAGTTTGGAGCATGCAAAATTTGAAGTTCGTCGGAACATTTTTCGACCTCCAAATTTGCCGACGTTTGGACCACACTTTGACCAAATTGCCGAGCCAAACTGGGGTGCGTCAACGACAGTCCGAAGGATCTGAGCATGCGCACGACTCAGGAGTACACCAAAGAGGTGTGTACAGACAGCACGGTTTGCGTGAGCAGTCAGGAAGCCCCAACCCAGTTTTCCCTAAACTTTGAAATTTATCTGCCATTTCCCGGCGAAAGTCTGTCAATTTTTTAGGACAAGTGCGCAATATAGAGAGTTTGGAGCATGCAAAATTTGAAGTTCGTCGGAACATTTTTCGACCTCCAAATTTGCCGACGTTTGGACCACACTTTGACCAAATTGCCGAGCCAAACTGGGGTGCGTCAACGACAGTCCGAAGGACTGAGCATGCGCACGACTCAGGAGTACACCAAAGAGGTGTATACAGACAGCCACGGTTTGCGTGAGCAGTCAGGAAGCCCCAACCCAGTTTTCCCTAAACTTTGAAATTTCTCTGCCATTTCCCGGCGAAAGTCTGTCAATTTTTTAGGACAAGTGCGCAATATAGAGAGTTTGGAGCATGCAAAATTTGAAGTTCGTCGGAACATTTTTCGACCTCCAAATTTGCCGACGTTTGGACCACACTTTGACCAAATTGCCGAGCCAAACTGGGGTGCGTCAACGACAGTCCGAAGGACTGAGCATGCGCACGACTCATGAGTACACCAAAGAGGTGTGTACAGACAGCCACGGTTTGCGTGAGCAGTCAGGAAGCCCCAACCCAGTTTTCCCTAAACTTGAAATTTCTCTGCCATTTCCGGCGAAAGTCTGTCAATTTTTTAGGACAAGTGCGCAATATAGAGAGTTTGGAGCATGCAAAATTTGAAGTTCGTCGGAACATTTTTCGACCTCCAAATTTGCCGACGTTTGGATCACACTTTGACCAAATTGCCCAGCCAAACTGGGGTGCGTCAACGACAGTCCGAAGGACTGAGCATGCGCACGACTCAGGAGTACACCAAAGAGGTGTATACAGACAGCCACGGTTTGCGTGAGCAGTCAGGAAGCCCCAACCCAGTTTTCCCTAAACTTTGAAATTTCTCTGCCATTTCCCGGCGAAAGTCTGTCAATTTTTTAGGACAAGTGCGCAATATAGAGAGTTTGGAGCATGCAAAATTTGAAGTTCGTCGGAACATTTTTCGACCTCCAAATTTGCCGACGTTTGGACCACACTTTGACCAAATTGCCGAGCCAAACTGGGGTGCGTCAACGACAGTCCGAAGGACTGAGCATGCGCACGACTCAGGAGTACACCAAAGAGGTGTGTACAGACAGCCACGGTTTGCGTGAGCAGTCAGGAAGCCCCAACCCAGTTTTCCTTAAACTTTGAAATTTCTCTGCCATTTCCCGGCGAAAGTCTGTCAATTTTTTAGGACAAGTGCGCAATATAGAGAGTTTGGAGCATGCAAAATTTGAAGTTCGTCGGAACATTTTTCGACCTCCAAATTTGCCGACGTTTGGACCACACTTTGACCAAATTGCCGAGCCAAACTGGGGTGCGTCAACGACAGTCCGAAGGACTGAGCATGCGCACGACTCAGGAGTACACCAAAGAGGTGTGTACAGACAGCCACGGTTTGCGTGAGCAGTCAGGAAGCCCCAACCCAGTTTTCCCTAAACTTTGAAATTTATCTGCCATTTCCCGGCGAAAGTCTGTCAATTTTTTAGGACAAGTGCGCAATATAGAGAGTTTGGAGCATGCAAAATTTGAAGTTCGTCGGAACATTTTTCGACCTCCAAATTTGCCGACGTTTGGACCACACTTTGACCAAATTGCCGAGCCAAACTGGGGTGCGTCAACGACAGTCCGAAGGACTGAGCATGCGCACGACTCAGGAGTACACCAAAGAGGTGTGTACAGACAGCCACGGTTTGCGTGAGCAGTCAGGAAGCCCCAACCCAGTTTTCCCTAAACTTTGAAATTTCTCTGCCATTTCCCGGCGAAAGTCTGTCAATTTTTTAGGACAAGTGCGCAATATAGAGAGTTTGGAGCATGCAAAATTTGAAGTTCGTCGGAACATTTTTCGACCTCCAAATTTGTTGTTGTTTGGATCACACTTTGACCAAATTGCCCAGCCAAACTGGGGTGCGTCAACGACAGTCCGAAGGACTGAGCATGCGCACGACTCAGGAGTACACCAAAGAGGTGTGTACAGACAGCCACGGTTTGCGTGAGCAGTCAGGAAGCCCCAACCCAGTTTTCCCTAAACTTTGAAATTTCTCTGCCATTTCCCGGCGAAAGTCTGTCAATTTTTTAGGACAAGTGCGCAATATAGAGAGTTTGGAGCATGCAAAATTTGAAGTTCGTCGGAACATTTTTCGACCTCCAAATTTGCCGACGTTTGGATCACACTTTGACCAAATTGCCCAGCGAAACTGGGGTGCGTCAACGACAGTCCGAAGGACTGAGCATGCGCACGACTCAGGAGTACACCAAAGAGGTGTGTACAGACAGCCACGGTTTGCGTGAGCAGTCAGGAAGCCCCAACCCAGTTTTCCCTAAACTTTGAAATTTCTCTGCCATTTCCCGGCGAAAGTCTGTCAATTTTTTAGGACAAGTGCGCAATATAGAGAGTTTGGAGCATGCAAAATTTGAAGTTCGTCGGAACATTTTTCGACCTCCAAATTTGCCGACGTTTGGACCACACTTTGACCAAATTGCCGAGCCAAACTGGGGTGCGTCAACGACAGTCCGAAGGACTGAGCATGCGCACGACTCAGGAGTACACCAAAGAGGTGTGTACCGACAGCCACGGTTTGCGTGAGCAGTCAGGAAGCCCCAACCCAGTTTTCCCTAAACTTTGAAATTTCTCTGCCATTTCCCGGCGAAAGTCTGTCAATTTTTTAGGACAAGTGCGCAATATAGAGAGTTTGGAGCATGCAAAATTTGAAGTTCGTCGGAACATTTTTCGACCTCCAAATTTGCCGACGTTTGGATCACACTTTGACCAAATTGCCCAGCCAAACTGGGGTGCGTCAACGACAGTCCGAAGGACTGAGCATGCGCACGACTCAGGAGTACACCAAAGAGGTGTGTACAGACAGCCACGGTTTGCGTGAGCAGTCAGGAAGCCCCAACCCAGTTTTCCCTAAACTTTGAAATTTCTCTGCCATTTCCCGGCGAAAGTCTGTCAATTTTTTAGGACAAGTGCGCAATATAGAGAGTTTGGAGCATGCAAAATTTGAAGTTCGTCGGAACATTTTTCGACCTCCAAATTTGCCGACGTTTGGACCACACTTTGACCAAATTGCCGAGCCAAACTGGGGTGCGTCAACGACAGTCCGAAGGACTGAGCATGCGCACGACTCAGGAGTACACCAAAGAGGTGTGTACAGACAGCCACGGTTTGCGTGAGCAGTCAGGAAGCCCCAACCCAGTTTTCCTTAAACTTTGAAATTTATCTGCCATTTCCCGGCGAAAGTCTGTCAATTTTTTAGGACAAGTGCGCAATATAGAGAGTTTGGAGCATGCAAAATTTGAAGTTCGTCGGAACATTTTTCGACCTCCAAATTTGCCGACGTTTGGACCACACTTTGACCAAATTGCCGAGCCAAACTGGGGTGCGTCAACGACAGTCCGAAGGACTGAGCATGCGCACGACTCATGAGTACACCAAAGAGGTGTGTACAAACAGCCACGGTTTGCGTGAGCAGTCAGGAAGCCCCAACCCAGTTTTCCCTAAACTTTGAAATTTCTCTGCCATTTCCCGGCGAAAGTCTGTCAATTTTTTAGGACAAGTGCGCAATATAGAGAGTTTGGAGCATGCAAAATTTGAAGTTCGTCGGAACATTTTTCGACCTCCAAATTTGCCGACGTTTGGATCACACTTTGACCAAATTGCCCAGCCAAACTGGGGTGCGTCAACGACAGTCCGAAGGACTGAGCATGCGCACGACTCAGGAGTACACCAAAGAGGTGTATACAGACAGCCACGGTTTGCGTGAGCAGTCAGGAAGCCCCAACCCAGTTTTCCCTAAACTTTGAAATTTCTCTGCCATTTCCCGGCGAAAGTCTGTCAATTTTTTAGGACAAGTGCGCAATATAGAGAGTTTGGAGCATGCAAAATTTGAAGTTCGTCGGAACATTTTTCGACCTCCAAATTTGCCGACGTTTGGACCACACTTTGACCAAATTGCCGAGCCAAACTGGGGTGCGTCAACGACAGTCCGAAGGACTGAGCATGCGCACGACTCAGGAGTACACCAAAGAGGTGTGTACAGACAGCCACGGTTTGCGTGAGCAGTCAGGAAGCCCCAACCCAGTTTTCCTAAACTTTGAAATTTCTCTGCCATTTCCCGGCGAAAGTCTGTCAATTTTTTAGGACAAGTGCGCAATATAGAGAGTTTGGAGCATGCAAAATTTGAAGTTCGTCGGAACATTTTTCGACCTCCAAATTTGCCGACGTTTGGACCACACTTTGACCAAATTGCCGAGCCAAACTGGGGTGCGTCAACGACAGTCCGAAGGACTGAGCATGCGCACGACTCAGGAGTACACCAAAGAGGTGTGTACAGACAGCCACGGTTTGCGTGAGCAGTCAGGAAGCCCCAACCCAGTTTTCCTTAAACTTTGAAATTTATCTGCCATTTCCCGGCGAAAGTCTGTAAATTTTTTAGGACAAGTGCGCAATATAGAGAGTTTGGAGCATGCAAAATTTGAAGTTCGTCGGAACATTTTTCGACCTCCAAATTTGCCGACGTTTGGACCACACTTTGACCAAATTGCCGAGCCAAACTGGGGTGCGTCAACGACAGTCCGAAGGACTGAGCATGCGCACGACTCAGGAGTACACCAAAGAGGTGTGTACAGACAGCCACGGTTTGCGTGAGCAGTCAGGAAGCCCCAACCCAGTTTTCCCTAAACTTTGAAATTTCTCTGCCATTTCCCGGCGAAAGTCTGTCAATTTTTTAGGACAAGTGCGCAATATAGAGAGTTTGGAGCATGCAAAATTTGAAGTTCGTCGGAACATTTTTCGACCTCCAAATTTGCCGACGTTTGGACCACACTTTGACCAAATTGCCGAGCCAAACTGGGGTGCGTCAACGACAGTCCGAAGGACTGAGCATGCGCACGACTCAGGAGTACACCAAAGAGGTGTGTACAGACAGCCACGGTTTGCGTGAGCAGTCAGGAAGCCCCAACCCAGTTTTCCCTAAACTTTGAAATTTCTCTGCCATTTCCCGGCGAAAGTCTGTCAATTTTTGTAGGACAAGTGCGCAATATAGAGAGTTTGGAGCATGCAAAATTTGAAGTTCGTCGGAACATTTTTTGACCTCCAGACCACACTTTGACCAAATTGCCGAGCCAAACTGGGGTGCGTCAACGACAGTCCGAAGGACTGAGCATGCGCACGACTCAGGAGTACACCAAAGAGGTGTGTACAGACAGCCACGGTTTGCATGAGCAGTCAGGAAGCCCCAACCCAGTTTTCCCTAAACTTTGAAATTTCTCTGCCATTTCCCGGCGAAAGTCTGTCAATTTTTTAGGACAAGTGCGCAATATAAAGAGTTTGGAGCATGCAAAATTTGAAGTTCGTCGGAACATTTTTCGACCTCCAAATTTGCCGACGTTTGGACCACACTTTGACCAAATTGCCGAGCCAAACTGGGGTGCGTCAACGACAGTCCGAAGGACTGAGCATGCGCACGACTCAGGAGTACACCAAAGAGGTGTGTACAGACAGCCACGGTTTGCGTGAGCAGTCAGGAAGCCCCAACCCAGTTTTCCCTAAACTTTGAAATTTCTCTGCCATTTCCCGGCGAAAGTCTGTCAATTTTTGTAGGACAAGTGCGCAATATAGAGAGTTTGGAGCATGCAAAATTTGAAGTTCGTCGGAACATTTTTCGACCTCCAAATTTGCCGACGTTTGGACCACACTTTGACCAAATTGCCGAGCCAAACTGGGGTGCGTCAACGACAGTCCGAAGGACTGAGCATGCGCACGACTCAGGAGTACACCAAAGAGGTGTGTACAGACAGCCACGGTTTGCGTGAGCAGTCAGGAAGCCCCAACCCAGTTTTCCCTAAACTTTGAAATTTCTCTGCCATTTCCCGGCGAAAGTCTATCAATTTTTTAGGACAAGTGCGCAATATAGAGAGTTTGGAGCATGCAAAATTTGAAGTTCGTCGGAACATTTTTCGACCTCCAAATTTGCCGACGTTTGGACCACACTTTGACCAAATTGCCGAGCCAAACTGGGGTGCGTCAACGACAGTCCGAAGGACTGAGCATGCGCACGACTCAGGAGTACACCAAAGAGGTGTGTACAGACAGCCACGGTTTGCGTGAGCAGTCAGGAAGCCCCAACCCAGTTTTCCCTAAACTTTGAAATTTCTCTGCCATTTCCCGGCGAAAGTCTGTCAATTTTTTAGGACAAGTGCGCAATATAGAGAGTTTGGAGCATGCAAAATTTGAAGTTCGTCGGAACATTTTTCGACCTCCAAATTTGCCGACGTTTGGATCACACTTTGACCAAATTGCCGAGCCAAACTGGGGTGCGTCAACGACAGTCCGAAGGACTGAGCATGCGCACGACTCAGGAGTACACCAAAGAGGTGTGTACAGACAGCCACGGTTTGCGTGAGCAGTCTGGAAGCCCCAACCCAGTTTTCCCTAAACTTTGAAATTTCTCTGCCATTTCCCGGCGAAAGTCTGTCAATTTTTTAGGACAAGTGCGCAATATAGAGAGTTTGGAGCATGCAAAATTTGAAGTTCGTCGGAATATTTTTCGACCTCCAAATTTGCCGACGTTTGGACCACACTTTGACCAAATTGCCGAGCCAAACTGGGGTGCGTCAACGACAGTCCGAAGGACTGAGCATGCGCACGACTCAGGAGTACACCAAAGAGGTGTGTACAGACAGCCACGGTTTGCGTGAGCAGTCAGGAAGCCCCAACCCAGTTTTCCCTAAACTTTGAAATTTCTCTGCCATTTCCCGGCGAAAGTCTGTCAATTTGTTAGGACAAGTGCGCAATATAGAGAGTTTGGAGCATGCAAAATTTGAAGTTCGTCGGAACATTTTTCGACCTCCAAATTTGCCGACGTTTGGACCACACTTTGACCAAATTGCCGAGCCAAACTGGGGTGCGTCAACGACAGTCCGAAGGACTGAGCATGCGCACGACTCAGGAGTACACCAAAGAGGTGTGTACAGACAGCCACGGTTTGCGTGAGCAGTCAGGAAGCCCCAACCCAGTTTTCCCTAAACTTTGAAATTTCTCTGCATTTCCCGGCGAAAGTCTGTCAATTTGTTAGGACAAGTGCGCAATATAGAGAGTTTGGAGCATGCAAAATTTGAAGTTCGTCGGAACATTTTTCGACCTCCAAATTTGCCGACGTTTGGACCACACTTTGACCAAATTGCCGAGCCAAACTGGGGTGCGTCAACGACAGTCCGAAGGACTGAGCATGCGCACGACTCAGGAGTACACCAAAGAGGTGTGTACAGACAGCCACGGTTTGCGTGAGCAGTCAGAAAGCCCCAACCCAGTTTTCCCTAAACTTTGAAATTTCTCTGCCATTTCCCGGCGAACGTCTGTCAATTTTTTAGGACAAGTGCGCAATATAGAGAGTTTGGAGCATGCAAAATTTGAAGTTCGTCGGAACATTTTTCGACCTCCAAATTTGCCGACGTTTGGACCACACTTTGACCAAATTGCCGAGCCAAACTGGGGTGCGTCAACGACAGTCCGAAGGACTGAGCATGCGCACGACTCAGGAGTACACCAAAGAGGTGTGTACAGACAGCCACGGTTTGCGTGAGCAGTCAGGAAGCCCCAACCCAGTTTTCCCTAAACTTTGAAATTTCTCTGCCATTTCCCGGCGAAAGTCTGTCAATTTTTTAGGACAAGTGCGCAATATAGAGAGTTTGGAGCATGCAAAATTTGAAGTTCGTCGGAACATTTTCGACCTCCAAATTTGCCGACGTTTGGACCACACTTTGACCAAATTGCCGAGCCAAACTGGGGTGCGTCAACGACAGTCCGAAGGACTGAGCATGCGCACGACTCAGGAGTACACCAAAGAGGTGTGTACAGACAGCCACGGTTTGCGTGAGCAGTCAGGAAGCCCCAACCCAGTTTTCCTAAACTTTGAAATTTCTCTGCCATTTCCCGGCGAAAGTCTGTCAATTTTTGTAGGACAAGTGCGCAATATAGAGAGTTTGGAGCATGCAAAATTTGAAGTTCGTCGGAACATTTTTTGACCTCCAGACCACACTTTGACCAAATTGCCGAGCCAAACTGGGGTGCGTCAACGACAGTCCGAAGGACTGAGCATGCGCACGACTCAGGAGTACACCAAAGAGGTGTGTACAGACAGCCACGGTTTGCATGAGCAGTCAGGAAGCCCCAACCCCCCAGTTTTCCCTAAACTTTGAAATTTCTCTGCCATTTCCCGGCGAAAGTCTGTCAATTTTTTAGGACAAGTGCGCAATATAAAGAGTTTGGAGCATGCAAAATTTGAAGTTCGTCGGAACATTTTTCGACCTCCAAATTTGCCGACGTTTGGACCACACTTTGACCAAATTGCCGAGCCAAACTGGGGTGCGTCAACGACAGTCCGAAGGACTGAGCATGCGCACGACTCAGGAGTACACCAAAGAGGTGTGTACAGACAGCCACGGTTTGCGTGAGCAGTCAGGAAGCCCCAACCCAGTTTTCCCTAAACTTTGAAATTTCTCTGCCATTTCCCGGCGAAAGTCTGTCAATTTTTGTAGGACAAGTGCGCAATATAGAGAGTTTGGAGCATGCAAAATTTGAAGTTCGTCGGAACATTTTTCGACCTCCAAATTTGCCGACGTTTGGACCACACTTTGACCAAATTGCCGAGCCAAACTGGGGTGCGTCAACGACAGTCCGAAGGACTGAGCATGCGCACGACTCAGGAGTACACCAAAGAGGTGTGTACAGACAGCCACGGTTTGCGTGAGCAGTCAGGAAGCCCCAACCCAGTTTTCCCTAAACTTTGAAATTTCTCTGCCATTTCCCGGCGAAAGTCTATCAATTTTTTAGGACAAGTGCGCAATATAAAGAGTTTGGAGCATGCAAAATTTGAAGTTCGTCGGAACATTTTTCGACCTCCAAATTTGCCAACGTTTGGACCACACTTTGACCAAATTGCCGAGCCAAACTGGGGTGCGTCAACGACAGTCCGAAGGACTGAGCATGCGCACGACTCAGGAGTACACCAAAGAGGTGTGTACAGACAGCCACGGTTTGCGTGAGCAGTCAGGAAGCCCCAACCCAGTTTTCCCTAAACTTTGAAATTTCTCTGCCATTTCCCGGCGAAAGTCTGTCAATTTTTGTAGGACAAGTGCGCAATACAGAGAGTTTGGAGCATGCAAAATTTGAAGATCGTCGGAACATTTTTCGACCTCCAAATTTGCCGACGTTTGGACCACACTTTGACCAAATTGCCGAGCCAAACTGGGGTGCGTCAACGACAGTCCGAAGGACTGAGCATGCGCACGACTCAGGAGTACACCAAAGAGGTGTGTACAGACAGCCACGGTTTGCGTGAGCAGTCAGGAAGCCCCAACCCAGTTTTCCCTAAACTTTGAAATTTCTCTGCCATTTCCCGGCGAAAGTCTGTCAATTTTTTAGGACAAGTGCGCAATATAGAGAGTTTGGAGCATGCAAAATTTGAAGTTCGTCGGAACATTTTTCGACCTCCAAATTTTCCGACGTTTGGACCACACTTTGACCAAATTGCCGAGCCAAACTGGGATGCGTCAACGACAGTCCGAAGGACTGAGCATGCGCACGACTCGGGAGTACACCAAAGAGGTGTGTACAGACAGCCACGGTTTGCGTGAGCAGTCAGGAAGCCCCAACCCAGTTTTCCCTAAACTTTGAAATTTCTCTGCCATTTCCCGGCGAAAGTCTGTCAATTTTTGTAGGACAAGTGCGCAATATAGAGAGTTTGGAGCATGCAAAATTTGAAGTTCGTCGGAACATTTTTCGACCTCCAAATTTGCCGACGTTTGGACCACACTTTGACCAAATTGCCGAGCCAAACTGGGGTGCGTCAACGACAGTCCGAAGGACTGAGCATGCGCACGACTCAGGAGTACACCAAAGAGGTGTGTACAGACAGCCACGGTTTGCATGAGCAGTCAGGAAGCCCCAACCCAGTTTTCCCTAAACTTTGAAATTTCTCTGCCATTTCCCGGCGAAAGTCTGTCAATTTTTTAGGACAAGTGCGCAATATAAAGAGTTTGGAGCATGCAAAATTTGAAGTTCGTCGGAACATTTTTCGACCTCCAAATTTGCCGACGTTTGGACCACACTTTGACCAAATTGCCGAGCCAAACTGGGGTGCGTCAACGACAGTCCGAAGGACTGAGCATGCGCACGACTCAGGAGTACACCAAAGAGGTGTGTACAGACAGCCACGGTTTGCGTGAGCAGTCAGGAAGCCCCAATCCAGTTTTCCCTAAACTTTGAAATTTCTCTGCCATTTCCCGGCGAAAGTCTGTCAATTTTTGTAGGACAAGTGCGCAATATAGAGAGTTTGGAGCATGCAAAATTTGAAGTTCGTCGGAACATTTTTCGACCTTCAAATTTGCCGACGTTTGGACCACACTTTGACCAAATTGCCGAGCCAAACTGGGGTGCGTCAACGACAGTCCGAAGGACTGAGCATGCGCACGACTCAGGAGTACACCAAAGAGGTGTGTACAGACAGCCACGGTTTGCGTGAGCAGTCAGGAAGCCCCAACCCAGTTTTCCCTAAACTTTGAAATTTCTTTGCCATTTCCCGGCGAAAGTCTGTCAATTTTTGTAGGACAAGTGCGCAATATAGAGAGTTTGGAGCATGCAAAATTTGAAGTTCGTCGGAACATTTTTCGACCTCCAAATTTGCCGACGTTTGGACCACACTTTGACCAAATTGCCGAGCCAAACTGGGGTGCGTCAACGACAGTCCGAAGGACTGAGCATGCGCACGACTCAGGAGTACACCAAAGAGGTGTGTACAGACAGCCACGGTTTGCGTGAGCAGTCAGGAAGCCCCAACCCAGTTTTCCCTAAACTCTGAAATTTCTCTGCCATTTCCCGGCGAAAGTCTGTCAATTTTTTAGGACAAGTGCGCAATATAGAGAGTTTGGAGCATGCAAAATTTGAAGTTCGTCGGAACATTTTTCGACCTCCAAATTTGCCGACGTTTGGACCACACTTTGACCAAATTGCCGAGCCAAACTGGGGTGCGTCAACGACAGTCCGAAGGACTGAGCATGCGCACGACTCAGGAGTACACCAAAGAGGTGTGTACAGACAGCCACGGTTTGCTTGAGCAGTCAGGAAGCCCCAACCCAGTTTTCCCTAAACTTTGAAATTTCTCTGCCATTTCCCGGCGAAAGTCTGTCAATTTTTTAGGACAAGTGCGCAATATAGAGAGTTTGGAGCATGCAAAATTTGAAGTTCGTCGGAACATTTTTCGACCTCCAAATTTGCCGACGTTTGGACCACACTTTGACCAAATTGCCGAGCCAAACTGGGGTGCGTCAACGACAGTCCGAAGGACTGAGCATGCGCACGACTCAGGAGTACACCAAAGAGGTGTGTACAGACAGCCACGGTTTCTCTGCCATTTCCCTGCGAAAGTCTGTCAATTTTTTAGGACAAGTGCGCAATATAGAGAGTTTGCAGCATTCAAAATTTGAAGTTCGTCGGAACATTTTTCGACCTCCAAATTTGCCGACGTTTGGACCACACTCTGACCAAATTGCCGAGCCAAACTGGGGTGCGTCAACGACAGTCCGAAGGACTGAGCATGTTGTTGTTGTTGTTGTTGTTGTATTTTATAGCATCTTCGGCAACTAAGGCCCTTTACGCCATCAACTGTACGGTTTTAGCTTTAACTATACTATATTATCAACTTGAGATGACGAAGAAGGAGTTGCAGTTTTAGAAGTGGGAGGGAAAACCCCCAGAGAAATGCCCCGGGGGAAAACCCACGCGGTCAAGTAGGGACTGCAAACCCAATCCACATACACGCCCCGGATTCGAACCCGGGACCCCAGAGGTGAAAGGCGAGGAAAGAACCCGTACGCCAACCCGACCGCCCCTAGGACTGAGCATGCGCACGACTCAGGAGTACACCAAAGAGGTGTGTACAGACAGCCACGGTTTGCGTGAACAGTCAGGAAGCCCCAACCCAGTTTTCCCTAAACTTTGAAATTTCTCTGCCATTTCCCGGCGAAAGTCTGTCAATTTTTTAGGACAAGTGCGCAATATAGATAGTTTGGAGCATGCCAAATTTGAAGTTCGTCGGAACATTTTTCGACCTCCAAATTTGCCGACGTTTGGACCACACTTTGACCAAATTGCCGAGCCAAACTGGGGTGCGTCAACGACAGTCCGAAGGACTGAGCATGCGCACGACTCAGGAGTACACCAAAGAGGTGTGTACAGACAGCCACGGTTTGCGTGAACAGTCAGGAAGCCCCAACCCAGTTTTCCCTAAACTTTGAAATTTCTCTGCCATTTCCCGGCGAAAGTCTATCAATTTTTTAGGACAAGTGCGCAATATAGAGAGTTTGGAGCATGCAAAATTTGAAGTTCGTCGGAACATTTTTCGAACTCCAAATTTGCCGACGTTTGGACCACACTTTGACCAAATTGCCGAGCCAAACTGGGGTGCGTCAACGACAGTCCGAAGGACTGAGCATGCGCACGACTCAGGAGTACACCAAAGAGGTGTGTACAGACAGCCACGGTTTACGTGAGCAGTCAGGAAGCCCCAACCCAGTTTTCCCTAAACTTTGAAATTTCTCTGCCATTTCCCGGCGAAAGTCTGTCAATTTTTTAGGAAAAGTGCGCAATATAGAGAGTTTGGAGCATGCAAAATTTGAAGTTCGTCGGAACATTTTTCGACCTCCAAATTTGCCGACGTTTGGACCACACTTTGACCAAATTGCCGAGCCAAACTGGGGTGCGTCAACGACAGTCCGAAGGACTGAGCATGCGCACGACTCAGGAGTACACCAAAGAGGTGTGTACAGACAGCCACGGTTTCTCTGCCATTTCCCTGCGAAAGTCTGTCAATTTTTTAGGACAAGTGCGCAATATAGAGAGTTTGCAGCATTCAAAATTTGAAGTTCGTCGGAACATTTTTCGACCTCCAAATTTGCCGACGTTTGGACCACACTTTGACCAAATTGCCGAGCCAAACTGGGGTGCGTCAACGACAGTCCGAAGGACTGAGCATGTTGTTGTTGTTGTTGTTGTTGTTGTTGTATTTTATAGCATCTTCGGCAACTAAGGCCCTTTACGCCATCAACTGTACGGTTTTAGCTTTAACTATACTATATTATCAACTTGAGATGACGAAGAAGGAGTTGCAGTTTTAGAAGTGGGAGGGAAAACCCCCAGAGAAATGCCCCAGGGGAAAACCCACGCGGTCAAGTAGGGACTGCAAACCCAATCCACATACACGCCCCGGATTCGAACCCGGGACCCCAGAGGTGAAAGGCGAGGAAAGAACCCGTACGCCAACCCGACCGCCCCTAGGACTGAGCATGCGCACGACTCAGGAGTACACCAAAGAGGTGTGTACAGACAGCCACGGTTTGCGTGAACAGTCAGGAAGCCCCAACCCAGTTTTCCCTAAACTTTGAAATTTCTCTGCCATTTCCCGGCGAAAGTCTGTCAATTTTTTAGGACAAGTGCGCAATATAGAGAGTTTGGAGCATGCAAAATTTGAAGTTCGTCGGAACATTTTTCGACCTCCAAATTTGCCGACGTTTGGACCACACTTTGACCAAATTGCCGAGCCAAACTGGGGTGCGTCAACGACAGTCCGAAGGACTGAGCATGCGCACGACTCAGGAGTACACCAAAGAGGTGTGTACAGACAGCCACGGTTTGCGTGAACAGTCAGGAAGCCCCAACCCAGTTTTCCCTAAACTTTGAAATTTCTCTGCCATTTCCCGGCGAAAGTCTATCAATTTTTTAGGACAAGTGCGCAATATAGAGAGTTTGGAGCATGCAAAATTTGAAGTTCGTCGGAACATTTTTCGAACTCCAAATTTGCCGACGTTTGGACCACACTTTGACCAAATTGCCGAGCCAAACTGGGGTGCGTCAACGACAGTCCGAAGGACTGAGCATGCGCACGACTCAGGAGTACACCAAAGAGGTGTGTACAGACAGCCACGGTTTGCGTGAACAGTCAGGAAGCCCCAACCCAGTTTTCCCTAAACTTTGAAATTTCTCTGCCATTTCCCGGCGAAAGTCTATCAATTTTTTAGGACAAGTGCGCAATATAGAGAGTTTGGAGCATGCAAAATTTGAAGTTCGTCGGAACATTTTTCGAACTCCAAATTTGCCGACGTTTGGACCACACTTTGACCAAATTGCCGAGCCAAACTGGGGTGCGTCAACGACAGTCCGAAGGACTGAGCATGCGCACGACTCAGGAGTACACCAAAGAGGTGTGTACAGACAGCCACGGTTTACGTGAGCAGTCAGGAAGCCCCAACCCAGTTTTCCCTAAACTTTGAAATTTCTCTGCCATTTCCCGGCGAAAGTCTGTCAATTTTTTAGGACAAGTGCGCAATATAGAGAGTTTGGAGCATGCAAAATTTGAAGTTCGTCGGAACATTTTTCGACCTCCAAATTTGCCGACGTTTGGACCACACTTTGACCAAATTGCCGAGCCAAACTGGGGTGCGTCAACGACAGTCCGAAGGACTGAGCATGCGCACGACTCAGGAGTACACCAAAGAGGTGTGTACAGACAGCCACGGTTTCTCTGCCATTTCCCTGCGAAAGTCTGTCAATTTTTTAGGACAAGTGCGCAATATAGAGAGTTTGCAGCATTCAAAATTTGAAGTTCGTCGGAACATTTTTCGACCTCCAAATTTGCCGACGTTTGGACCACACTTTGACCAAATTGCCGAGCCAAACTGGGGTGCGTCAACGACAGTCCGAAGGACTGAGCATGTTGTTGTTGTTGTTGTTGTTGTTGTTGTATTTTATAGCATCTTCGGCAACTAAGGCCCTTTACGCCATCAACTGTACGGTTTTAGCTTTAACTATACTATATTATCAACTTGAGATGACGAAGAAGGAGTTGCAGTTTTAGAAGTGGGAGGGAAAACCCCCAGAGAAATGCCCCAGGGGAAAACCCACGCGGTCAAGTAGGGACTGCAAACCCAATCCACATACACGCCCCGGATTCGAACCCGGGACCCCAGAGGTGAAAGGCGAGGAAAGAACCCGTACGCCAACCCGACCGCCCCTAGGACTGAGCATGCGCACGACTCAGGAGTACACCAAAGAGGTGTGTACAGACAGCCACGGTTTGCGTGAACAGTCAGGAAGCCCCAACCCAGTTTTCCCTAAACTTTGAAATTTCTCTGCCATTTCCCGGCGAAAGTCTGTCAATTTTTTAGGACAAGTGCGCAATATAGAGAGTTTGGAGCATGCAAAATTTGAAGTTCGTCGGAACATTTTTCGACCTCCAAATTTGCCGACGTTTGGACCACACTTTGACCAAATTGCCGAGCCAAACTGGGGTGCGTCAACGACAGTCCGAAGGACTGAGCATGCGCACGACTCAGGAGTACACCAAAGAGGTGTGTACAGACAGCCACAGTTTGCGTGAACAGTCAGGAAGCCCCAACCCAGTTTTCCCTAAACTTTGAAATTTCTCTGCCATTTCCC
>JBBELK010001261.1:0-133317 GCA_037783545.1 Henricia sp. BOLD:AAB3569 | reverse complement strand
TAACATGATCGAATTGATTAAATTACATCAAAATGACTCGGGCGTGAGTTGGCTCAAGACAACAGCCGGCTCGCTCCACAGATTTGCGTGTATTTCCTCAGGGTATTGTCACGCTCCGCTTTGCAGAGTAGAAATTCCCCTGAGATCTCAGGATGGTGGGCCGATAGGCCGGTAAATCGCAAAAGAGAGTGCGCCGGGCTTTAAAAAGCGGGTAAATTTGACACGCGTCACCTCGACAAATGCTACACACAGAGAATTTGGTAATGATCCGACTCGCCCGAAAAAAAATATCCAATTCATCTACGTGACTTTTGTAATTCATTCCATGCCGCACTCCAAATCCTTCCATCCCGCATTTTCGTCAACCAACGCGTGTCAAACTTTGCATACTAATACAGAACACGTGAAAAAAGTTCAGTGTGCATCTCCAATTCATTCAATGTTATAGGCATGTTCAGACGGCCCAATAATCAACCACTGAGGGTGGATTCACAAACTAGCCTTTTTATGCGTTAATTTGACGCGCGTCGCTTCACGGAAAGCGGTTTGGACTGGGAATTTGGAGTGAAACGACGGCTGTGCCCGAAAAGGCTCAATATTCAAGAATCCGCGCTCATCGTCGATGAAAGTTTTGGATATGCGCTTGTGGTCTAGTGGGTGTGAAGCGGGACTCCCAATCATGAGGTCGGGGGGTTCGAGACCCAGGCTTTGACCAACGTGTCTGTGTCCCTGGGTAAGGCACTTAATTTCAGGTTGCCTCGTCAACCCAAGCGATATATGGAAAGCTAGTTAAGGGGAATGCCACAATCTAACTGCTGATAGGGTGTTGTGCGCCCTGACCAGCAGCCACCTAGTCTGAAGCGAAATGGTTTCTGGGTGATTCCCTGATGGCAGCGGTAATAATAGTAACAGCGCCTTGGGCACACTGCAGGGTGGATATGTGCGCTATACAAATCTAATCATTATTATTATATTATTAGGAGTCGGGTCAGTTTCGCCGTTGCAACTTTAGTCACTTTAATTTACACTTCATTACACGTACATGAGTATTCAGGTACCAATGTCTCTTTCTGTCTACAGGCCATGGTGGACCAACCAAGAAAATCTTGCGCTGTACATAATTTCACCCGGTTTCTTGCCTCTTCTTCAGTGAATTCGCAAACAACATGGACAAAAGCTAAATTAAGAAAGGTTATTATTTTGGTACATGGTATGTGGATACTGTGTCCACCTTTTGTGCCGACCCAGTATACGAAACCTCCACTCAACATAGTAAATCACAGCGCTCCCAGATTTACGCCGGATGAACAGCCGTCTGTCAAAGCTACCCGTTCAAAACGAATGGACCGCGTTTGTCGACGGCCGTTGTATCTTGCCATTTATTATATGGAATGAAATTTGGGCGGGCGTCTGGCGGGACTTTTTGCAGCAGAAAATTCGTCTGGCGAGGGCCATTCCGTACTCTGTGTGATGTGCTCTTTCATCTAAACCTAGTGTCATGTGGTACCTCGAATGTTTGACCCCCTTTGGGGGGTCCCCAGGGGTCAAACGCAGCAGAGGGACCCCGGCAAGACGTCCAGATCTGCAAATACCAGGTCACTTCCTAAATGTTCCTGCCCTCGGTTGTTGGTACCTCGTTCGTTTAACCAAAACCCTCTGGGCTGCCGGTCTAACGTACAAAGCAGATGACCCCTTCAGTAAACTAATGTTGTGATAAAAGGTAGAAGAATATAGTGTGCCTGTGGAGTGCCGATCATAGACCAAATGCCTTTAAAGTGCCTTAGATTGCAGGAGAAAGTACCTAATTTCAAACATTTTCTGGACCCCCTGTTTATAGCAGGGTGTGTTTACCAATAGCCAAATCCGTCCCTGCGCGCGTGCGTTCACAGCAGGTAATCTCTTCGTCGAATCATCGACGAATGAAGCGATTTTCCTAATGCGAATGGTGTGTTTGCTAGTTCTGCTAAAGTACCACGATACGGTACTTCACTCAATGACGTCACTAATGAATGGGAGAACTTTAGGGACGGCTTGGTGGCAGTCAAACAAACTGGGCCCAATTTCACTTGAAACACCCGTTAGCACAAAAATTTGTTTAGCACAGAATTTGTTTGCTCTGTAAAATGGCGTTACCAGCCAAAATTGTCTGTCAAATTGTATTTTTAAGAACAGGAGAAAAATATCAGTAAATACACATCACTTACGATTTTGGCTGGCAACCCATGCAGTTTTGTAAAATAAAGTAAAGAAATTCTGTGCTAAACAAATTTTTGTGCTAACGGGTTTCACGAAATTGGGCCCCGGTCCTTTCCATTGTTACGTCATATTGAGCATGCGCACTTCAGCTGAAACGTGACGTTACAATGGAAAAGGAACGGTTTGTTTGCTGCCACACAAGCGTCCCAAAAGTATCCCATTGACCTGGTCACGACGAAATGAGCGTAAAGTTGCACTCCGCTATTTCATACATGTATAACGACGTCCTATTTCCTATAACGAAAGTTCCAAATTGAAGGTATTTCTCCTTAGACTTAGACGTGTATGTAAAAACCTAAATTGTTTCCTTCATTAATAGGAAAACCACCATTCTGGTCCGTGTGATGAGTGTAAAACAGTATTATGATATTACACACTTGTTTTGGATTGCAAAAAATTCAACACACATATAATTATTGTCCCTCTAAAAATCAATGGGCTTTTTTTTTTTATTTCTGCCATGACATTGAACAAAGTGGCTTGACGGTGGGGCGGATCCAGGATTTTGAAAAGGGGGGGGGGGGGGGGGGGGGGTGGGGGGGGGGGGGGGGGGGGGGGGGTGGGGGGGGGGGGGTGGGGGGGGGGGGGGGGGGTGGCGGTGAAATTTTTAAGCATGAAATGCTGATGATCATGAAATAGCGAGCGCGTAGCGCGAAGCCCTGACGGCTTCATAGATGGATTCTAGATGCTCTGTGGTGCGATCTGAGGCAATATTTAACCACTTTAAGCAGGAAAAGTGTGCACAAAAAGCTTTTTTTTTGGGGGGGGGGAAGGGGGGGGGGGGGGGGCGTGCGCGCCCCCCCACGCCCCCCCGCCCCCCTCCCCCCCCCCCCCTGGATCCGCCCACCGTAACTCCTGCGCAAGTCTCGCATAGTCTGTTCCAGATGAATGTGGAAGTGTGCAAAGTCAGTTGCAAACTTTGACACTGTACAAAAAGCATCTACCATCCGAACAGGTACTCTCGGGTGCTGTGGAAAAACTAGAGTCCACGCACGATGGCTGATTTTCTTCGTGATCGAGTTACACAGCAAAAAGCACTCTTCAGCACTGTATATTGCATAGACCTCCCTTGCACGACGACCATGACAGAGGGCAAGTCACATTATCCACAGTGCATCATGCACGAGTAGGCACTTTGTGGATCTATTGACATCATTTAAATATGAAAACCTGCCCTCTGTCCATGGCCGCCGTGCAAGGGGTCAATTGGCCTCTTCGCGTTCAAGAGATTCCCCTACACCCCTGTCCAGGTTTACCACAGCCTGGACACCGATTCATTTATCAACGTACTGGGCGCTATTTCAGCCGTTGCGGACGACGCGTCGTGGGGAACCCAAAGAGATCCGTTCAGAGAATTATCAACAGTATCAAGTTCACCTAGCTGAACATGAACTCCAAGAATGTTACCATTGCAACACCGGGATTGAGACGACCTACTTGCTACCAGCGTGAGACCAGGTGGATCTTCAACTTACCTGCTGCCTGCCGTGCATAAGGTAGCGTTTGGGAGCGCCAAATTCGATCTATCCATTGAGGAAACTTCCTCCCATGATCTATCCACACCATTTTGAATGGTCTTCTCTTCCGTCAACAGCAAACATTTGTTTGACGAGGACCCTAGTCACGCTGTTGCGTAACGTGGAGAATATCATCAAACTTCCTGAAAAATAGCGCCAACAGGCAATCCATACCAGTGGATGTCGAGTAGATTCCACTCCTATGTTTACCCACATCAACTCAAGAGAATAACGACCACATGGACAGTAATTGTTTGTGTTTACCAATTTACTGATTGAACCCTATTCTTCACCAATATGTTGCAAGGAATCGTAATTGAAATAAGAAATCAAGGAAAGGCACGTTTAACAGGACAGGCACATCGGACATAAATTTGCTTCGTTCTAAAAAGAAAGGTTACAGATTTCTCTTTATAAACTAAATACCAAAGTGCTGGTCCTATATCTCCTATAAAGTGACGCGACCCTTAACGTGACGCACTTTTATTTCCATTCTCTCTTGGAGTGATATAATGGTTGTCAGGAGCCACCGTAGCATGCATGTTCAACATTCAGCCAATCAGCGACGAGCGCGCCACGTTTGGGAAGATAGACGTCAGCGACTTTCCGTGAGTAGACTTTAATGCATAGTCCCGACCTGTCAATCAACCGAACCCGCCGACCAATCACAACAGAGCTAGCAGACATCACCCACATAGGTCAAAGTGCACTGTCTCACAACAACATGATCACGCGATATGTTCTGCCGGCCCCATACAATTTGTACAGTGTTGTATGCGATGATCCGGTGAAAATTTGGTTTCAAGGCCGGTCGTTTCGTTGTTCAATAAGGTACGAAAGCACGTATGTCATGATATGACATCCCCTTCGTATTACTGGCCCCTTTACTCAGTGTGTTCTAAGATAACTGTCGACCCTGAAACATGAATACCTTTGAGTTTTCTCCAATGAATCTGTGCTTTCCGTTGAAAGTCCCATTGCTTTGTGCGTTGTGTGACGACATTTTGACGATAGCGGTGTGAGCCATAGCAACAATATCCAAGGGGGCGGGGCTAACTAGGCAAACTCGGAACTATGCATTGCTGCTTCGGTACGGTCCGGAGTTTTTGCATAATTAATTTGGCCATTTGTACTTGGCCAAAAATACTTAGGCCTAGGCCATGTATATTTTTTTTGGAGGACATACGCATTATATGAAGCTGTGAAGGTCTGCACCTGATATGCCTATGGATTATGCTGCAGTGTGAATGGATTCCTAGTGAGTTATTGAACCGTGCGCACCTTAGGGTAGATGTCTACATGTAACAAGCTGAATGTTGTATTTCTTAAGTGTTCCTTTTAATCGTTGTTTGTAAACAACTGGGAAAAAAAACATTATCTAGTTGGTCATTGATTGTTCGTCGGCATTCGTAACTTTTAGTACCCCGTTCCATATAAGAGATTGAAAGTGTCATTTTGATCAAACCACTTATACCTATAGTGTTAGTCTTGATCTTTTTCTTCAGAATGACGATTATTTTTGTGAAAAGAGGGCATGGTTTTTATTTTTTAGGGAAATTGTGGGGTAAAAACAGGAATAACTGGGCAGCCAAAGGTTTAACAAATTCAAGATGGCGTTTTATGCTCAGTATGGCATGAAAGGCCGTTTTTTATTGGCTGAGAAAGGTTTCAGTTTAATACCTGGTCTTTGATTGGCCAATGCGTGTTTTTAACATGAAAAAGCAGCAGGCAAAATTCAAGCGAGTTAGCGATGCTGAAGCTGACAAAACAGGTAAAACAATTGTATTTAAAAAAAAAAAAATTAATTTCCAAAAGTTGCAAAACCATGGATTACAGGAATGAATAAGAGTTGGTTGTTTCCACAAAAGTGACTTTAGGGCAAAAAAGTAAAACTGTAAAATGCCGTTTCGTCATTATATCGCTATAGGCCCTATTACAATCTATCTTTCACACACACATGAAAAAGCAGTTATGATAAAGATTTTTATTAGTGGTATACCGATGATTATTAAAGATGAAAAAAGATAATCTATATATTCTTTCTGAGATGACAAAGTTGTCTGGTTCTTCATCCTTGCAGCGATATATCCAACTTAGGCAAATCCCCCGCACCCCAGGCCTAGAGTGCTCCTGTGGGAAGAGGGAAAAGACATAATGGCAAAGGTTAATAGCGCCCTCTGTCAACAGAGGGCGATTACTTCTGATGTCAATTCCTTAGGCAAGTCACTGATGCCTGATGGATGCACTACACTATAAAGATTGCAGAAATCTGCGCCGAGCCCAGTCATTTTTTTTTTTTACTGTAGAAAGTATGAATTTGGATCAAAAAATGTTACATTTGAAAAAGACAAATAAATGATAGTATTTACCCATAATGGCATAAAAAGGGTCTTAAAGGCACAGACTCGTCAGCAATGCGCGCGCGCCAAATTCGTGCCACGGAATTACGCAGCTCCATAGAAAAGGCATGGAGTTGCGTATTTCGTGGCACGAATTTTGCACGCGCGCATTGCTGACGAGCCTGTGCCTTTAATTGCCGAAGTTGCCATAAAATTAACATAAAGGCTAACCTACATACCTAGGCTATGGGGTACACTTGTGTATGTTTCTCTTCTCGACCCAGAACACAGGACACGATGATACTAACAAGCTGTACAATTTAAAGATAATATTACAGATTTAAAAAGCTGTTACAAACGGCGTTATTTCCACATGTGTAAAAAATAACCTACAATTATTGATACATTAATTGTAGAAGCGTGAATTATACGACCTCAAAGTAAACTTCAATTGGCGGACATAAAGACATGGCTAGAACATTAAACTGCTGCCCAATCTTCACCACACTACATCTAGTAGTTGTTGAGTAGTTTACCTTGCGCTATGTTATTTGGGCAGAATTTGTCCATATAAGTCTAGGAAATCCACCCTTTTAATTCAATAACAACGGCATGTTGTGCATGTTGCATGCAACCGTTGTTGACATGTAAGGGTGAATTTTGGAGAATTATTGAAAAAGAAATTATAAAAATTCCATAGAAACCCCCTAAGGTAAGGATCTCAATAGAAAAGGTTTAGATTCACGTAAAACGCGAACGCGAACGTGGCCGAGTGGTTAGGGCCATTGACTCGCAATCATGGGTAAAAACTTGGGGTTGCGGGTTCGAATCCGGCTGCGGTACCTGTGCCCTTGGCACTCAACCACACTTGCTCCATCCTTCGGAAGGGATGTAAAGCCGTTGGTCCAGTGTGTTAGGTAATGGTAACGCACTCTAAATATCTCAGAGCATTCTTTCGTGAAGAGCAAGGGGATTCCCCGGTGTCTCTGGCCATTTATAATTCTTCATGGGTTTCCTCACGCTTACGAGTGACAGTGCAATGAGCACTATTGAGGAATCCTTGGTATGAATAGTATACCAGAAAGAAATAATAATAATAATTATTATTATTATTCTGAGGAGATCTTAGAACAGATAAAAACTAGCTACATCTTTAACTTTCGTGGCGAGATAAAACTCTTGATGTGACCAAGATTCGAGCCCGAGTTCTAAGACCTCATGGGGTGACCGGTGCTGAAAGAATTTCGCGTTCACGTTTGCGTGTTTTACATGCATCTATTTACGTGCATCTAAACCTCCCTAATTGGGCAGCAGGTTATTGCGTTAGCCATGTTTTAATATCCACCTGCTTGCCTCATGCTTGCTTGCTGCGCGGACATATTGTTAAATCCCGCTTCTATCTATTGGGGATAATTCTAGAGCATACCTGAAGAAAGGCAACGCTGCCGGCCACAGATGCTGCAATAACGATGTTTTCGTTGATGGCTTGCCGCAGCTTATCGTAACAACCCACCTAAAAATGTATGACAAGCAAGTAAGATTATTGTTATGTTAAAGTAACATATTACGAGTACACTTGGACAAAAAATACGAAATCAAGGACACCAATTAACCACTTTAAACACGTTCTGGCAATGTATAGTGTACAGCGGCAGTTGACGAGTTAAAACGTCAGCTTTGCTGCTGTCGCTCACGTATCGATGTGTAAACAAGTCCATTCATTTGTATTTGGGTCTTTCCACAGTAATGGGGTACATTTCTGTAACATTCAAGATCTTAGGTCCCAGTTCACTTCAAATGTCTTAATTTTATCTTTAAATTATCAAGCTAAAACTGAGGAAATAACTTGTTCACCAAGGAGTACGAAAAATAGTCCTACAACATACATTTATGAAAACCCCGTGCACAAATTTTCCTATTACGCATGTAATAAAGACGGAAAAAAAATGTCACAAAATTGTCTGTCCACGTTACATACGTAATAGGACAATTTGTACACAAGCTTTTCAAAAATGTATGTTGTGGCAGCAATTTCTTACCTCTTTGGGCAAAAGTTATCTCCTGAGAACAAAACAAGGCATTTCTTTAATTCTGAAATAAACTAAAGACATCTGAAAGGAATTATTGACGTATTTTTCAAATGTACCCCATTACTGTGGACAGACCCATTTACACATCGTGTTTTGAACTTGAACTTGACGGCCGTGGACGGCCTGTCAATGTAGCAAATCTTGCTCCGCGGCGGCCGCCTCGGAGTGTAGCAAAGTATGATCTTTTGGTGAGAAGATTCATACAATGAATGCAGAAATGACTCAAGAGTCAGTACTTGTGGTGCTTCAAGACCGGTCTTAACTTTTGGCCAATCACATTTGCCTTTAAACAAAATAGTATTTTTGCCAAACGTAATGGTTACATCTTGATGACGTCACCAGGTGTCAGATTACATTTTATTGTAGAGATAAATTTGTACTTGCAATGCCATTTTACCGCTGTTTCCCAACACGGTAGATGATATATCCCACCCGAAATTCTCTCGATACGTTTTAATTGATGTTTTATTCACATTGATGATTGCTGCAAAACGGGATGGCGGAGGAGGGCGGAGCTAGCTGTGCGATGCACACTGCATGCACCGTCACACATTATCATTATAAATGTTTCGAGCGCCGTTTTACCAATAATTTAAACTATTCATTTTGGTGTACATAATGGTACCAAGGGACATCGCATATCACAGACATTTTTGCGAATATTTGCGATATCTGCAAAGATATCTGTGACCGTATATCCCTTGTATACCCCATTGTGCGGACGATCTAAAGGGTGGATTCACGCATTGAGCTTTTCGCGCGTTAAAAAACACGTGGAGGGTATTTGGGTAAAAAGATGCACAGAAAACCACAGAATCAACTTGAACGGAAAGTGTTTTTGTGATTTTGAGTGCGCCGTTTCACACCAAAAACTGCTTTTTCTTAAAGTGAACGCGTCAAAATTACGCGCGAAAAAGCTGAGTGTGAATCCAGCTTAAACTGAAGAAATCTTTAATTTATTAAAGTCCTTCAGAAACGGTCCTGGGAAGATTATTTCCAACTCAACTTTAACACCTTTCGTCACAGTCGTGAATGCATTTATAAATATGTAGGCATAAGACCTGTAACTGCAGAATGTTAGTGGCAGATCCAGCCTCAATCATCCTCTTAAGACAGTGCCCCTTTAACGCACTCCCCGATCGTGCGTACCAAGGCCCTATTGAAACCGGCCCCATTTTGCTGGGGAACAAGCGACAGAAATATTGTCGCCTCCTCTAGACCAATCAGGAAACTTGGCAGTGCATTGCAGGCATTCAAATGTAACGCGCGCAGATTGTAAGTACCGTGCATGCAGGGTGCTACATAATAGTACTCGGTAATGCTGGCCGTCGTCCGCGTCCGCGATTGGCTGCTATTTAAAGCATACTGGGGAATCCGTTCTATTCAATTCGTCAGCATGCATTAATTGTTATTAATTTGAAAAGCTGCGGAGTGAATAAGATCGTCGCCGGGAATTTTGGTAGGAATGGGACAGTCATAAGGAACAGAACCCAATACAATTTCTGGAAAGTATAGCAATTGTTTGTTTTAGGCCAACATGACCAAATTGATTACATTACATCAAAATGCCTCGGGCGTGTGTTTACTAGACGCAACAGCCGTGTTACTTCGCAGATTTGCGTGGATTCCCTCAGGGTATTGTAACGTCGCTTCGGAGTGGAAATTCAGAGTGAAAATTCCCTGAGATCTCAAGATGGCCTCAATAGAGTGTGGAAATAAAACTTAAAAATGATAAGCGTATACGCCCAATTTATACGTATTCATAAAACTGAATGACACTGAATTCATTTCACACCGTTTGTGGGCGACAGAAAAATAACTTATTTCGTAACTAAATTTCTAACATGTAGGTCCTTACACTGCCAACCGGACATGAATCAGCCGTCGGGTCGGTTGGCATGCTGGTGGTGGTTCCCTGGTAACCGGGATTGTTGAAGCCACAGCAAGAAAACTGTTGGCAAATCATTCAAACGCAATGCTATTGTTAAACGACGGCACTTTCATGGATTCGTCTACAAAATGAATGTTTATTGTGGAGCCGAGTAGTATATAGGCCTACCATACGGTTGCCACTTTAAAGGCCCTGTAGATGATCTGTTTTTAAGCGATTCTGCGAATAAAACCATTAGGCCTATAAATCAAAAGAAAGACATCAACAAACTCATCCGAAGAAATTTCAGCTTTGTCAAATGTACCACGTTTAAAAAAACCATGAAAATCCATATGCATTTTCTTGGTCTTGGCGGGGTGTTTCAAATATTCGTTCTCAGTTGATCGGGTACTATGTGGCTTGCGTCATGCACTCTGTGGCGCACAAACTGCGTGCGCGCGCGATCCATAAAAATGCATCGCGTTGGAACACGCACACGGAGTACACAGCGCCCATGCATTTTGGACCGCGTAGATGCGAACCAAAAATAAGTAAATCGTTTGCAAACGATCTAAATAATTTTATCTTTACGGAATATTTTCTGGTAAAATTATAACATTTTGAGCGGAAACCTTTCATTGGATAGTTGCTATTAATTAAATCTTTACTTTCAGAAGTTTTCCCCTGTAAACTCGTCGATTACTTTTTGGGGTCATTGCAAATGATCCACTTGGCCTTTAAAGATATACAGTCCGTGCGTTTTGGGTGTGGCACCTCAAATGAGACATTAACGAAAAAATGGACCTAAGTTATCGAGCAATTACTGTCAATATTTCGAATTGGTCAATATTTAGAAGGCGTAGACTTGCCCAAGTCTTACCTCCCGTGCTCGGTCTGCAACGCGCAGCGCAGTGCGCCCTCCGGAACGGTGGCCTGTCCAATCTGTTTTCTTCTGTTTCTTCTGTCTCAGATAAAAAGTCTTCCGAGAGAGCCGAAAAGATATTTGACAGGCCACCAGTCCAGAGGGCGGGCTGCACGCACCGCATCACAGACCAAACACGGGAAGTCAGACCTGCGGAAGTCTGGTTCCGATAAATCACGTGTCCTTGGTGTTAGTTTTATTTCCAGCCGAATGGCCGCGTGATACAGTTCATTCCTGAAGTTTATTACTGCAGTACTGCATCAAATTCAACTCTGATTTTTTTTTTACAAAATATTTCTGAGTATTTGACAAAAGAGACTATTTATTCAGGTTATGAAACAAAGTTAAACATAACTCTGAAAAATCGAACATAAACTTTTGACACAAAAGTCCGAGGAACCATGTCCAGTGAAATCGTCAGCAGAGAATGAGAGATATCCAAAGCAAAAAGCTGCCAAGTGAAGAGCGAATTGTTTCCGACAAAGTCGTGAGTCTCGTGCGATAGTGAACGGCTGGTAAAGCGTATAACTCGACTATTGACCGTTTTTTAAAATTAATTTTAAGCTTTTGTGGTTAATTACGGGACATTTGCACGATCTTTTTTTCACAAGGACCATCAACAAATTATTGTCAATGGTGCTGTATCACTAAATTACGTAAACAGTAGGCCGGTATATACCTTTAAGCGCTAACTGAAAACGTGTGCTTACTGTAGCAGAAAAGTTGTGCTAACTTTAAGGCCGCGGCGTGCTTAAGCATGCGCGTGCTTGCAAACGTATATGCGTGCGTCGCTATAGTGTTTAGCAAATTTTGCCTCTGAAGCTATCTCCATGAAATAGCTGGGGCCTCCGTTAGCACTAAATCGGATGCTAAACGAGCATCCCATCAGGTCTGGGTACAAGACTACCATGAAAGTAGGGAGCAAAGGTCAATGGTTAAACGTCCGAGTTGAAACCATAGGCTGCGTTCGGGCGTGTACTCGTGTTAACACGAGTATACTCCTGCGCGCGCGAACGGCAAGATTAACGACACTCGGGTCAGTGAGAGTATGCTCTCGCTACTCCCCGACAAATGGGGAGTGTGCTCTTACTCCTTACAAGTGTGATGTGATTTGTACGAAGATGGTGGAATATGGGTGGGATTTTTGGTGAATTTGCTCAACGTGTCAACTCGATAACTGAAACAACAACTCACTAAGGTTTGTTTCAGACGGCATCAAAGGTTCTCACGACTTACGGCCTGTATTTTCTTCAGTTTCTTGTAAGCAGTGAAACAGCGTTTTTGTGTCGTCATGGCAAGAGACGGCCATCTTGACGGATGGCCATTCGCTTATGCGGACTGCGGACTTGCCGTTCGCGTAACGTGACCCGAGTGCAATGCGCACGCATTACTCCGGAGTAGCGAGAACTGCACGCCCGAACGCAGCCTTAGAGTTAGATACAAAGAGTTATATATAGAAAACTAGAGTGCGCACTCCCAATACACGATGTGCCGATATGGACGCCGCCATTTTGGCTTAACGCTATGGGGTGTTCGGTGGGCAAAAGGGTTTTGCCCTCTTTGCCCTAAGCAAACATGGCGCCGCCCACATCGGCACAGTTCACACACGTGAATTGAATAGCCAGTGCAAACTCTAGTTTTCTATATCTAACTCTATGGTTTCAACTCGGACATATGCAGTGGTAGTGACCCAGACAGCAAGCATACGTCGCATCGACGTCGGCAAAGGTCGGCAAAGGTCGGCGAACGTCGCCCGTCGGTGTACGACGTCGGTACGTCAGATATGGGCCGGCGATTTCCGTATTTGCTATACGTCGGCATTAGGTTAGACATTTGGTCAACATGACGTCACTTTAACGTCAATATTTGACGTCAATAAGGTGTCATATATAACGTCGATAAGACGTCATATAAAGGTTATCACATTACGTCAGTACGGCGTCGACATACTGCGTCGAATTAACGTGGGTTTAGGGACAACAATTTACGTCAAGCTTTCGTCGCTATTCTGACGGCAACCTGACGTTAACGGCAACATGTGGGCACACGACGTGTTAAAGACGTATTTTTTCAGTCATTTACGAGTCGTGCGTCATAAAGTGGTCGTGACCAGATTTACCGTGTAAAAAGCCTAATTTGCTTAAGTTTTGGCCGTTGTTTTAATTTTTGTAAGTGGGTTGTTGCTTGATGATAGGCAAATTGGCAATTGTCGGGGATGAACAAACTCAAAGTGGCGAGTGATTATAATTAAATTTGGTATTCGGTTAGTAGGTGTGTGCCAACCATGGGTTACAGGGTGCAGGTTTTTGTGAAGCATAAATAGAAGTCGCGCATAAAGATAATGAATGAGTAGTGTATCAGTAGTGTATAAGTAATGTATGAGTGTCGATGAATATGTATGAGTAATGTATGAGTAATGTATGGGGCGTCAGGAAAAGACGTCTTTTGGCTTTGCATACGACCCCACAAAGACGTTAATAAGACGTCAATAAGACGTCAATAATTTACGTCTGCCGTTGAGCCAGCATTGAATTGACGTGGAAATAAGGTTGGGAATTGAGCGATATGACGTTTGGCCAACGTTATTCGGAAGTGCAACTTTACGTTGGAACAACGTCATTTTCTAACGTTGGTCCAACGTTTCTTCGTCAATTACTGACGTTGATCCAACGTTGGGCTAACGTAAGTTTGCTGTCTGGGGATGTCATGTGAACACCTACCTGCTGCTGTACGACATCTCTGCTGTTTGCATCTATAGAATTCCAACCCTGTGCTAGAAATGAAACCGCCTGTCGATAAACAAGACACACAGGGATGTCAAATGGTCAAAATAACACAATGTATAAAACGTGGTTGAGTTCGGGCGGTCTGTTTTTCACACGGCTGGGTTAACTCGTTTTGGAAAGGAATAGAAGTCTTAATGTCTGTTCCGAAATAGCCAATGATTTCAAATAAAGTCCTGTTTCCCTGGTCATGTTAATTTCACACTTTATGGTAGTCTTAGTACGTGCGATTTGTCACACTCGCCGCCAACGGTTTTGGATACTGAGTGACATAATCAGAACCTATTGGCCGCGTTCGGGCGTGTACTCGTGTTAACACGAGTTATACTCCTGCGCGCGTGAACGGCAAGAATAACGACACTCGGGCCAGTGAGAGTATGCTCTCCCCACTCCCCAACAAATGGGGAGTGTGCTCGTACTCCTGTCAAGTGTCATGTGATTTGTACGAAGATGGTGGAATATGGGTGGGATTTTTGGTGAATTTGCTCAACGTGTCAACTCAATAACTGAAACAACAACTCACTAAGGTTTGTTTTAGACGGCATCAAAGGTTCTCACGACTTACGGCCTGTATTTCTTCAGTTTCTTGTGAGCAATGAAACGGCATTTTTTTGTGCAGTGATGGCAAGAGACGGCCACCTTCACTGATTGCCATTCGCGCACGCGGACTGCGGACTTGCCGTTCGCGTGATGTGACCCGAGTGCAATGCGCACGCATTACTCCCGAGTAACGAGAACTGCACGCCCGAACGCAGCCTTATAGTCAAATCAGAAAGTGAATAAGATATTCTTAAGAAGTAACTATAAATAAATAGTAGTAAACTTGCGGGTACAACCATGTGAAAAATCTCTTTTTGGAGTAGTGTTGGCTCTGAAAAGAGCCGGTTTGGTCTCGACGTTTCGAACAGTATACCCTGCTCGTCTTCAGGAGACGAGCAGGGTATACTGTTCGAAACGTCGAGACCAAACCGGCTCTTTTCAGAGCCAACACTACTCCAAAAAGAGATTTTTCACATGGTTGTACCCGCAAGTTTACTACTATTTATTTATAGTTACTTCTTACTTTCAACACCATGCAAAGCTTCAAACACCACTTAAGATATTCTTAGTATTAAAAAAAATGGTTGGGCTCGCAGTGCTAATCGCAGGCTAGTATACATGCTTGTATACACAGGTATTCCATCATTTGTTTTCTCATAGGCCTATTGTTGCCAACGATGGGGACCACGTACGACGGTTCGACTACTACCTTCGAGTCTTCATGGGGTAGCAATCGAAATATTCCGATTGGCAAGACGATTAACCTGTTTATATGAGGACCAAAAACGCTTGTGCACGAACCTTTTTCTCCATCTGCCAGATCAGAATAGCCGCTGCGATCTCGAGAAGCACCATAAGGATCAGTAAGATGGCATACTGAAAGACCGACCATAGAACCAAAATAACCAGAACAAAATGTCTTGTCAGATTAAAGAACACACTGTGGTGTGGTGCTTAAAGGAGCATGTTCAGAGCACATTTTTGAGCCCCCATCTTTCCCATGCACTGCAAAAACTGTGGTGTTAAATTAACACCAGTGGTATTGTCTTATACGTACAAGTCTGGTGTTACAATTTAACACCACAGGTGCTAGTTTTTATTCCTTAATTGGAATAAATGCATTATTTTAACACCATAGGTGTTAAAACTAATACTTGTGATGTTAAAACGTAACACCAGGCTTGGTATCTATATAAGACAACACCACTGGTGTTAATTTAACACCAGTTTTTGCAGTGTGGGTGTTGAGATTTTGATAGTGATACCATATCATTTGCCATAATGTGACTCGCGCAGGCTAGGTCGAGTTTTCGCGTAGAATTACCAAAACACAATGGAAATTCCTGGCAGTGCCCAGATACCGCCTGGAATGTCCGTGATATTTTAATGAGCGTGGATCCGCCAGAAATGTCTACTTATCAAGGGCAGATCCAGGATTTTGAAAGGGGGGGGGGGGGGGCGTGAAATTTTAAAGCATGAAATGCTGAGGACAATGAAATAGCGAGCGCGTAGCCCGAAGCTCTAACGGCTTCTAGATGCTCTGTGGTGCGATCTGGGGCAATATTTAACCACTTTAAGCAGAAAAAGTGTGCACAAAAAGTGGAATTTTGTTGGGTTTTTTTTGGTATTTTTCTTGAAAGGGGGGGGGGGGGGGCGTGCACCCCCACGCCTCCCCCTGGATCCGCCCCTGCTTATGGTCGCGAAAACTCGACCTAGCCTGCGCGACTATATACATGTAGGCCAACTACCTTTTTCCAGAGCGGATCACACATTTTTCTCATTCCATTCAGAAATTTCGCGCTCTCAATTAGTATATTTTTAAGGATATCGTCAAGAAACCACCCATGTTTGTAAACTACTTCATTCGTTCCATAAAACAGTGCAGTTATTACATCAACCTTTTTGCTTCCACATCCAAATTGGAGATTGCACATTTTCTGTTCTCTTTTATGCATTTCGCATTCGGGTGCGTGACGCATGGAAGGAGTCGCCCCATTGGCGGATCTATGCAGCCGAAAGAGCAGGAGACTGACCCACTAAACTCCATTGTATTCCTGCATTCTAATGAGGCCGGATGGTCCGTCATTGCGTCCTTTTTTACAAATTAACGACGAGACAGCCAAATATGGGGAGAGGAAAGAGGGTCCTCGTCGGGATTCGAACCCGACACCTTTGATACATAGGGCAGATGCTCTACATCGGACAGGTGCTCTCCGATTTTTCTTAGAACCACACTGTCTTATTCAAAAGGGAAATGCATTATACAGTGCCGGCCACAGACTGTAAACCTTTACCTAAAGATGGCATTGCGCAACTAAACAAAGTAACGCAATATTTCAAGCGTTGCCTGCTCACCACAAACATTTACCAAACTAGTATGAGAAAAAATATCGCATGGTCATATCTTCATCGGGTTTCGAACCCAATACCTCTTTTAGGCCCGCTTCAAACGTCGCGCTTATGCCATGTCGAATTAAATTTAACTTGATTTTTTAAATTCGACACGGCACAAGCACGACGTTTGAAGCCATTTGGCTCGGCAAAATGAGTTCGACACGGCAGAAGATTTTAGCTTGACAGGGTCTGTCGTGCTAACTCTATTTAGTGCGGCACAAGCACGGCTTTGCTTCAAACGTCGTGCTTCTGCCGTGTCGAATTTAAATCCAGTTCGAAGTTGGTCCGCAATTTTGTTCCGACTAGGAATGCGCATGCTCGCAGCGCGTATGTGAGTAAAGAAATAACCAACAAACAAGTGCATCAAAATAATAAAATGGCGACGTACAATGGACAGAATGGAAAACGCACGTGCACAACGTCCATGACGTGCACAATACTCATCCGCCATGTTGGATGTATTTAAGCTCGACTGGGAGTTTGCAATTAAGTTCGACGTTTGAAGCCACTGCTGTGCTAACGTCGTACCAACGTCGTGCCAAGTTGAATTTATTTCGACACGGCATAAGCGCGACGTTTGAAGCGGGCCTTAGAGTTCTATAGTGTGTTCACTCACCGTCTTCAGAAGGCAAGGGTTCCTCTTGAAGGCGCCGCAGCATCCGAAGAATCCTTCACGGAACAATGAAACAAAGAATATGTGAGGTGTTACCCCGGAGTTCTTGGGGAGCCGAAGTGTGACGTAGTTGCCATTGTAATTGGCTCTAAACATTGAGCCAGTTATTAAACGCCATTACAAAAGCACAGCAGCCGATTTCACAAAAAAGTGAGTAACTTGCGCAACTTTTGAAAATGGCGTTACGTTCGTGTAATTAATGTTGCGCCTGCCAAGCAACAGTAATTACACGAACACAGTTGCGTAAGATTTCGTGAAATCGGCTGCAGGGGATACTTCAGTGGTTTTTGTGTAGAGCCATTGACGTATATTACTTTGGTTCATAATTGGAATGGATTAGTTAGCCTATGCATAAAGTCAAGATTGTGTGAGCCATCCTATACGTTGAGTGACGAACGAAACAAAACCTTGGAAACATGTTTATCCTCGTCGTACAAATTTCCCTCAATCTTGTCAATCAAAAATCTAACTCGTCACGGTTACGACGAGTTTAACAAAAACCCACAGGCAACTTCCTCTGTACCTACGATTCGTCGTAGCGCTATGATCCATCGCAAGCAATATTACCGTTTCGAAGAGTTTGAGGAAATCCACTTCTGGACCAATATGTCAAACAAAAAAGACCAAATATATATATATAGGCCTATGTCTATATCTATATACAACACGTTGAGATTTGTTAATTTTGTTGGAAGAATGGCGCCCCCCAAGCTTCACGTATACAATTCTTGGGTTTCACTTGGCTTGACAACGGTTGCTATCCGCCATTACTGTGTCCATACTATGGCACGCCAAAGCGAAAAATAATTCAACACTGATAATTTAATGTTGCGCAAAAAAACAAGGTTGGCATGACTTTTAAATGTTGATAGACTGTTTGAAACTGGTATACCGTGTTTTTGTTGGCAAGTGTTTATAAATGTTGAGACTTGTTTTTCAGGGTTAATGGCAAAATTATCAGTGTTGAATTATTTCTGCTTTGGCGTGCCATAGTGGCGGATATGATAGTTGTTGACGTCATCAACACTGATCATTTTGCCATCAACCCTGAAAAACAAGTCTCAACATTTTTTAAAACTTGCCAACAAAAAAGCACGGTATGCCGGTTTCAAATAGTCTATCAACATTTAAAAGTCATGACAACCTGTTTTTTTTTTGGCGCAACATTTGCGAAAATATGCGTCAACATTAAATTATCAGTGTTGAATTTGTTTTCGCTTTGGCGTGCCATAGTATGGACACGGTAATGGCGGATAGCAACCGGTTGTCAAGCCAAGTGAAACCCAAGAATAAACTCGCAATATTGTTCGAGAGTGACAGCTTATCATCAACACAAAAGGCACAGTTCATGGCATTGGATGACTCCACAGTTATGGCGGACGTACAGTGAAGATGACTTGGTGTATAAATTATCATATATTTTGATCGGATAATTTGGGTCTATATGCCATAGGTCCCAGAATTTGAAAGATGTGGATTACCGATGACGAAGAGAATTACGCCGATTCCGATCGCTACGTAACAGATGACCTGGGGCAAGAAAAGAAAATACAAACACACAGGCATATTAATTGGAATTTTTATAATAAAAATTAATTATAAGGATTTTAAACAACCGACTTTACACGTCCTTTGATATCTACTCGCTCATTTCTCTCACCGTATGTGTGAAATATTAAAATTTAGCATTTTGTTTATGTACGCATTTTTGGCGATTTTTTTCCTTACCTGTGTGCCCTCAAGAATCTGAAGAAAGGTTGGCAAGTCAGGAGCTAGAAGGATGTAGGCACCGATTACGATAAAGGCCACGCCGATCAGCTATGGGGATAATCGACACGGTGGTAATTGTTCAACATGTCTCAAAAGAGAACTGATGGGCATAATCGTTATGACACGCCATAAACATAACACAATATGCCCATTACAGCTTACATCATTTGCTTTGTGACCAAAATTGATGGCTGTAATTTCTACAAGGCAGTTTATCAACGATATTTTGTATAGTCGCGTAATGCCGTTGTTCCTGGAATGGTCGCTCATGCAGTATGCCATGTTACTGATCGTTATGGTGCTTCTCGGGGTCGCAGCGGCTATATTTTTGTTGCAAATGACATAATGGACATTTACAGGACAAGTATAGCTAAAGCAAGTTTTTAAAAATGCGCTGAAAAAATAAAAAATAATAGTGTATACAGTACTTACTAAAGATCGGAATTTAAAGAATCCCGGTCCAGTCTATATCCATGGTACGTGAGCCCATGAGCAAGGCACTTTGCCACATATTGCTTCTCGCTGCCCATGAGTAAATGGGTAGGCCTACCTGAGATGGCAGTGAATGTTGATGTGCTTGCGCCCGATAGGCAGCCGGGGCTGTATAGACCGTATCGAATAGCCGCCATTTCGTGGGGCACCTTTTGTTATTTAAACCGTTCAACAATGGAAGCACAATATGTGCAACCATGCATGTCCTCAAGCAACAAAGAAACTGCCCCACGAAATGGCGGCTATTGGATACGGTCTATAGTCCTAATGAGATGGTATATGGAGTGAAGGGGCTCTACACTAATACAAAAAATTGGGCAAAATATGCCCAACTTTTTACCCAACGTTGGTTCAAATATTAACATACTCACCTGGGTCATTCTATAAATTTGGGGTCCAACGTGTGACATGTTCCTGTCCCCGTTACACCTGACATACTGCCATTTGCCATACAAGTATCATTAAAAATGCCTTCAAAACATATTTTTATGAATTGTACTTTATCACTCTTTGAAATAGAAGGCATTTAAAAAATATGTCCTGCAATTTACAAACTACAACATTTTACAAGATGTCAGATGTATCAGGGACAGAAAAATTGGACCCCAAATTTATAGAATGACCCATCTTTGGGGCGCATAATGCCCAACTGGTGTTGGGTAACAGCCTTACCCAAGCCTTGGGTGATACTGTATGCACAATTATTGGTTAAACTTAAGCAACCAATCTTTCGGTGAATGTGCATATCCAATTATTGGTTAAAAGTTAATTATTGGGTAAATGTGCATGGCCAATTGTTGCTTAAATTCAATCATCCAATGTTTGGGTAAGATTGCATAGCCAGTTGTTGGTTAAATTAATTCATCCAAGGTATAGGTGAATGTTTACGGCCAATTGTTCGTTAAATCCAATCACCAAATGTTTGGGTAAATGTGCAAGCCCAATATATGAAATTGTTGGTTCAATTCAATCGTCCAAGGTTTGGGTGAGCTTACATATAGCCAATTGTTGGTTACTTTTTCACTGGTGTTCTCCCTCCCCAACTTGTCCCAATAATTTGGCACTAGGAATGGCTAAGCGTTGGGCATCTGCTGATCAATGATTGGTGTTTTCACATTGTAATAAAGGACACTTTTGTATCTTTTGTATATGTAGTAACGCCTATTCAATATTTGTCCACACTATAATCGTAGTGGAATAGCAGTGTACTTTTCAAATGCCATTTTCCTCATCATGTTTTGAGAAAACAGGCAAGAGCCTTTAATCGGAATGTTTCTTACATTACCCCCTAAGGAGTACGTATAATAATAGACAGTTCTTATATAGCGCATTACAGATCCGACGGATCTCTCAATGCGCTTTCTGCATTATTACCCTGGTCATTGGGCTCAGTAGTATCATTCCTTAATCCTTCTCAACTCCCTGGGGAGTATGCAGTCCCGTGCAGCTTATGCGCACAGGGACTAATCAAACACATTAGCATTCTCTACCCTCACAGGTACCCATTTCCTCCTGGGTGGAGAGAAGCAATTCATGGCAAAGTGCCTTGCTCAAGAGCACACGCACCATGGCAAAGCCGGGATGGGATTCGAACCCACGACCTGTGGATTGACCATAGTCTTGGATTCAACACGCTACAGCGCTCGGCCATGGTGCCCCATTGGTGCCCCATACGTATGCTCCAACAGTTGTTGTTGTTAATTTTATGGCATCTTCGGCAACTAAGGCCTTTGATGCCATTAACTAGGCCTATACGGTTTTAGCTTAACTATACTTTATTATCAACTTGAGATGACGAGGAAGGAGTTGCAGTTTTAGAAGTGGGAGGAAAACCCCTAGAGAAATCCCCAGGGAAAAACCCACGCGGTCAAGTAGGGACTGCAAACCCAATCCACATACACGCCCCGGATTCGAACCCGGGACGTACGTCAGAGGTGAAAGGCGGTCAAAGAATCGCTATATACGCCAAGCAACCCGACCGCCCTGCTCCAACAAAACAACCAGGACAGATAGTCTGGTCACAAATACAACGCAGTACCAAGGTTTGTGTGTGAAACGTTGAGAAACGTTACGAAATGCCCGTAGCCTGGATGCTGGATTTTCGCGCATGCTCACTTAGCCTTACTTTTTAACACCAGTACAATTTACACCAAGACATTGAATAGGATATATAAATCAGAATATACATCTGGAACAACTCCATCATGAGAAGTGTGGAAAGAACACGTACATAAACATGCGCTCCTAAACATTTTTTTCAACAACCTTCCAGTCAAATAGTCGAGCATATTTGGCTCGAGATACCCAACATGTTGGGCATTATACGAAAAGATTTCTGCTTTATGTTGAATTTAACCAACAATTGGCCAAGCACATTTACCCAAACGTTGGATAATTAACTTTTAACCAACGATTAGATATGCACACATCTACCCAAAACATTGGCTTATAGAATTTAAACAACGATAATATTGTACATACAATACCATGCACCCAGGGGTATTTTGCGCCCCAAAGATGGGCATGTTGATATTTAAACCAAGTTGGGTAAAAGTTGGGCAAAATGTACCCATTATTATTTACAGTGCAGGTTTGCGGTTGATAGAATGCGCCCTGCTTTGTGTTGAAAATTCCCCAATAACTGAGATAATGTCATGAGTGTATAATTTGCTCAGCGTTTTAATACTTTCAGCACACGGTATAATAAGTGCCCAATAAATGGACACCCTTTGACCAACTTTATTGTTCCAAACAAAACATTTTAGTGTAGATCCAGTAACCTTGGCAACACACAAAGGGTTAATGTTTCACCAGTATATTGCGGTGTAGTAATAAGTCCACAACCTGTCAATATTTGCACATTATAATGGACCTAATGCAAGTCGACTGGCTCCTTCTTTGAAAAGTAATCAAGACTGCTTTTGCTTAATGTAGCGCTGTGAATTAAATTGATAGGTAACGGAAATTAAACCCGACCGGGATTAACGTACTAGTCAGGGCATTTTAGCAAATTTTCTAGCCATCTGTGAAAAAATTGCTTACCAATAGCTTTCTTCACCAATGTGTTCATATTGGTGTATACTAACACCTCTCAATTTATTCCAAACCAAATCCACTGGGAAAATTCTTGGGAGCCAATCAAAGTTGGGCTACACGGAGGGCCTGGGCAGAAAAATAAAAATTTGCCACTATTAGCTTGTGGGATGTCTATCTAGGGGTTTTTGGGGGTGCTGAATCGATTCCAACCATTAGTTTTGAGTAAAAACGACTCCCTGTCCATAAAAAAATATATATATATAAAATATATTTTATAAAAATCTTACAAGCAGAAACAATTAAAATCTCGATTAGTCAGTTGAAACCTTGATTAGTCAGTTCTCTAGTTCACCCTACTCATCGAACTCCCCGGCATCTCCCTCACTTCTCTCGTCATCTGGCTGGTAGATGTTCTGGCAAGAGTTACCATGACAGTTGCCGCAAGCAGAAATACACTTGACTCCTTGCTTTTTACAGCAGCACCCGAGTGTGCTACAGCCCCCCTCACAGTTGCAGCTGACAAATTTCAGAAGATAGTCCGGTGCAATGGGGTCTGTTGAAGGGACCGGCGCATAACCTTGGTCACCGAGCTTCCCATCCGTAGTCCAGGACATCCAATGATGGATTTTGCAGCACCAGCCAATCTCTAGTCTGAAGATAAGCCCGGAGAGAGTGCTGTGCTGCAGCTCCTGTTGTCGGGGGCAGTACGTTTCTCAGGTTTGATGCTCCCAGCAGCGGCCCGCTTGCTGAAGATGTCAAATCTCAAGTCCCCCAAGTCTTTGGTTGGTTTCCTGCGGAACATGAGCTTGAAGAGTTCACAGCCAGCTTTGATGATGTCATCTTTCTCGGCTCTGATGTCCAGAAACACGTCCATGGCCCATTCCGCTTTGTCAGTCTTGCAGAGCTTGTTTAGCAAAGTTGATTTGCTAAACCCAGAGATCGCAGACACTGTATCACAGCCGGAGAAGCTGTGCAAGAAGATCAGATACTTCCGGTATCTCTCTGGGAGGGCCTCCCGGATCTTTCCGACATCGTAAGATGTTTATTTGGCTGTTGTGGGGAAGATCGGGTGGTCTGCAGCATGATGAATCAGCTATAACCATGACGTCGGTGTCCTCAGCCCTCACCTCAACATGCGACTCTCTTGTCTCATCTAGAGCTGCCCGGACAATAAAGGTGTCCGCATCATCGGGGCATTGCTGTACACTGATCCCATTTCTACCGAATGTCTCAGCAAGTAGCAGAATGGGCTGGGCCATGTTGCTCTTGTTGTCGAGGAACTTTTCTCTTGGAACGATGCTTTTGATGTCTGGGCGAATCAGAGTGTTCGTCTCAGGTGATCATGGTCCTGCATGGTGGAGCTGCCGTATCCGTCAAAGACCACAGTGATCCGGAGGCACTGGCTCCCCATGGACTTCACAAACCGGAGGTAGCTCTCGGCGATGTCCTTCCAGGTGAGGTTAGCCTCCCACCTGACATTGTGCAGAAGCCACCCACCATCAATCACAAGGCTCGTGTAGGGGCGGTTGTTCAACGGGTTCCACAAATGCCTTCAGGACCCTTGCTATATAGGGCAGCCTTGTCTGGCTTTCGCAACTTCTGGTGTTTGTCAAATAGAGACATCGGTGTTGGCGTCAACTCAAATCGCAGGGCTTGTTTGGTCTTGATTTCTCGCTCACTAATGATGATGATGCGGTTGAAGAGCTTGAGTGAGCCACTAACCAACTTCATCCCACTGACTTTGGGTCCACCTCTGATGCTCTTTAACGATTTGACCTTGTGCTTAGTTTCCATTGTATCCAGAACAGTTTGTCCATCCATCTTGGCCTGTATGGCTCTGCCAACCTCCTCTGCCTGATCAGCGTTGACTGGGTCTTCGGGAGTGCTACTGAACCCCGTGGAGAAGGACACCAGGGTCTACCTGTCCCGTGTTGCATTGAAGGGGTTGACCTCCTCCAACCATCCAACAATGGCGTTGACAGCATCATCGTCTTTCCTTATCTGGGCCCACGTTTGTTCATGCCTCCTTCCAGCTCTTGGTGAATGAACGAGAAGTGGTTTAGCGTCTGAACCCAAGACTCATGAGCAGATTCGTTTCGGAAGCGTCCTCTGTTCAGACCGCCTGAGGACTTGGCCTCACACAGGATGCACAGGTGGTTGGCAGAGCCATACAGGCCAAGATGGATGGACAAACTGTTCTGGATACAATGGAAACTAAGCACAAGGTCAAATCGTTAAAGAGCCTCAGAAGTAGACCCAAAGTCAATGGGATGAAGTTGGTTATTGACTCACTCAAGCTCTTCAACCGCATCATCATCATTAGTGAGCGCGAAATCAAGACCAAACAAGCCCTGCGATTTGAGTTGACGCCAACACCGATGTCTCTATTCGACAAACACCAGAAGTTGCGAAAGCCAGACAAGACTGCCCTAGCAAGGGTCCTGAAGGCATTTGTGGAACCCGTTGAACAACCCCCCTGCACGAGCCTTGTGATTGATGGTGGGTGACTTCTGCACAATGTCAGGTGGGAGGCTAACCTCACCTGGAAGGACATCGCCGAGAGCTACCTCCGGTTTGTGAAGTCCATGGGGAGCCAGTGCCTCCGGATCACTGTGGTCTTTGACGGATACGGCAGCTCCACCATGCAGGACCATGATCACCTGAGACGAACAAAGAACGCATGCTGCAACACTCTGATTTGCCCAGACATCAAAAGCATCGTTCCAAGAGAAAAGTTTCTCGACAACAAGAGCAACAAGGCCCAGCTCATTCTGCTACTTGCTGAGACATTCGGTAGAAATGGGATCAGTGTACAGCAATGCCCCGATGATGCGGACACCTCTATTGTCCGGGCAGCTCTAGATGAGACAAGAGAGTCGCATGTTGAGGTGAGGGCTGAGGACACCGACGTCATGGTTATGCTGATTCATCATGCTGCAGACCACCCGATCTTAATTCCTCACAACAACCAAATAAACATATTACGATGTCGGAAAGATCCGGGAGGCCCTCCCAGAGAGATACCGGAAGTATCTGATCTTCTTGCACAGCTTCTCCGGCTGTGATACAGTGTCTGCGATCTCTGGGTTTAGCAAATCAACTTTGCTAAACAAGCTCTGCAAGACTGACAAAGTGGAGAGGGCTATGGACGTGTTTCTGGACATCAGAGCCGAGAAAGATGACATCATCAAAGCTGGCTGTGAACTCTTCAAGCTCATGTTCCGCGGGAAACCACCCAAAGACTTGGGGGAATTGAGATTTGACATCTTCAGCAAGCGGGCCGCTGCTGGGAGCATCAAACCTGAGAAACAGCCCCCGACAACAGGAGCTGCAGCACAGCACTCTCTCCGGGCTTATCTCCAGACTAGAGATTGGCTGGTGCTGCAAAGTCCATCATTGGATGTCCTGGACTACGGATGGGAAGCTCGGTGACCAAGGTTATGCGCCGGTCCCTTCAACAGACCCCATTGCACCGGACTATCTTCTGAAATTTGTCAGCTGCAACTGTGAGGGGGGCTGTAGCACACTCAGGTGCTGCTGTAAAAAGCAAGGAGTCAAGTGTATTTCTGCTTGCGGCAACTGTCATGGTAACTCTTGCCAGAACATCTACCAGCCAGATGACGAGAGGAGTGAGGGAGATGCCGGGGAGTTCGATGAGTAGGGTGAACTAGAAAACTGACTAATCAAGATTTCAACTGACTAATCGAGATTTCAATTGTTTCTGCTTGTAAGATTTTTATAAAATATATTGTATATGGGTCTTTCTATAAATTAGGGGTCCAATGTTGGTGTCCCCCGTTACATTTTACATCTCGTTTTTGTAAATTCAGGACGCATTCTTTAAATACTTTCCATCTCAAAGAGTGAGTACATAAAGTACAATTCATAAAAAATGGTTTAAAAGCCATTTTAATGATTTTTGTACGAAAAATAACACATAATATCAGGTGTAACGGGGGACACTAAATGTCACACTTTTGGACCCCTAATTTATAGAAAGACCCATATATATATTTTTTATGGACAGGGAGTTGTTTTTACTCAAAACTAATGGTTGGATTCGTTTCAGCACCCCCCAAAACCCCTAGATAGACATCCCACAAGCTAATATTGGCAAATTTTTGTTTTTCAATTTTTTTGCCCAGGCCCTCCGGGTACCCCAACTATGATTGGCTCCCAAGAATTTTCCCAGTGGATTTGGTTTGGAATAAATTGAGATGTGTTAGTAGACACCCATATGAACACATTGGTGAAGAAAGCTATTGGTAAGCAATTTTTTCACAGATGGCTAGAAAATTTGCTAAAATGCCCTAACTATACGGATAATAAATGATCCGTTTATGTGAACAATTGCGAATTTCCCTTTTCACGACAACAAAATTGCAGTCTCAAGCTTAAGTAAGGCTGTACATAATATACTAAACAATGAAGCATAGTACGTTGAGGATATAAATGTAAATTAAACATCAGAAAATCGCACATGTCCCTAAAATCGACTAAACATGTTAATTTCTAAGGCCTCCTAAGTCCTAGGCTTTCGTTGCCAATGGATAACTTGATCGTTCAAACAGGCTATGCCATATAATTCAGGCCACTGGACGCCATTGACGAAATTGGCGCAAATCCCAAACTAGACCCTTGCATAAAAATTGGTCACTGCTCGGTCAACCGAAAACATAATGACATGATCAGGGTGTCATTTTAAAGAGGAGATTCAACCCTAACAGAAGATGTCTCCCTTTGATTCATATGTGCCCTATAATTAGCAATAATAGGCCTACCTAGGTTTCGGGTTTTTGTATCCACCCTGTATAACATCAGCTGTACGTAAATTATTTCAAAGAAACACGGTCCATGAACTTACGGTTGTCATTTAAAAGGAGTCCTCCATGACGCGCCGGTTTCTAAAAACCAGTATTTTAGCTATTAAGGTGTCAAGCAAACACGATTAAATTTAATCATGCAGAACAATATTTTGCAACATAAGTAAACATTGGCAGATCAGAGTGACTGAAAATAAAATCAAAATCTTAAAGGCAAGGCTCGTCAGCAATGCGCGCGCGCCAAATTCGTGCCACGAAATACGCAGCTCCATAGCAAAGTATTTCGTGGCACGAATTTAGCGCGCGCGCATTGGTGACGATCCTGTGCCTTTAACTTACCCAAAATATGAAGTTTTCCACGAAGAGAAGAACTCGAAAGCAGCTTGCCAAACCCATCTCGTACAGGTTATGCACCCTCAGTCATCAACACGAACGAGTTCCAGGCAAAACTGCCTCCTGAAAAGAAAGGTTTACAGTTTTCCTCTCGATATTACACGAGTATAGGCCTATACTAGTATCTAGTGGATCCGCCGTGTGAAAAGCTCTCGAAAAGACACCGAGGAAAATGCCTAGCAGCAATTTACTTATTTCTTTCAGGAGAGATTTTATACAAAATCGATTTCTTTTCGACGAAATACTATACTGCGAAGTTCACGTGCACGGCGAATGGCGACTGATTCCCGCTATGTAAACGTTGTCATGGTTGCCACAAAAGAACGTCACAGACTTTCGCGACCCTTTGGGCACGTGAAAGTAGGTCTTAAAGGGCCCATGACATGCTAAATAGCGTTATGCCTAATCTTTGCTGTACACGAGGGATCATTTTTTAGCAGGACTGTTCATTTTGATGTAAAATGAATAAAAGGTAGCATTTTTCAACTTTGAAAACTTAATTGCAGAAAATCACAGAAACAGGGCGCTGTTTGGGAAGACACAAGAAGAAAGTATAGAAAAGACAAAATACTTCAAACTGGAATTGTGACAAACTGCTGCAGTTTCCCACCCCATTTTTTCATGGCTCGTTCAATGTTTAATCCCTTTAATGCTACGTCATTAAAGGCAGCGCGCCAAATTCGTGCCTCGAAATACGCAGCTCCATGCCTTTGCTACACGGAGCTGCGTATTTCGTAGCACGAATTTGGCGCGCTCATTGCTGACGAGCTTGTGCCTTTAATCGTGCAGTTTTGTTCCATTTGCCGTGCAAGTTTGTTCCATATGCCGTGCAATTTTGTTCCATTTGCCGTGCAATTTTGTCCCATACGTTTTTTTTTCCATTGCACGATGCGCCCACTGTGCGTGTCAAATGTGACGACCACGACACAAAAACTGTTTACAACTCACAAGCAACATGGCGGGTTTTGTACTTATGACGGACGATGAAATAGCTGAGCTTTTGGACAATGTATACAGTTCCGAGATTGCCCAATTAACCCCGCCCCCTTGGATATTGTTGCTATGCCTCACACGCTATCATCAAAATGTCCACACACACTGCACAAACCAATGGGACTTTCAACGGAAAGCACAGATTCATTGGAGAAAACTCAAAGGTATTCATGTTTCAGGGTCGACAGTAGCACACACTGAGTAAAAGGCCAGTGATACAGAGATGTCATATATTCATAGCAATTCGCTTTCTTACCTTTGAACAGCAAATTGCCCGGCCTTGAAACAAAAAAATTCACCCGGAACACCGCGTACAACGTATGGGCAGAATATCGCGCGATGTTGGTTTGTGAGGCAATGCACTTTGACCTATGTGGGCGCTGTCTGCTAGCTCTGTTGTGATTAGTTGGGGGTTCGGTTGATTGACAGGTCGAAACTATGCATTCTGATGCCGCCAACATCAACATATTACTCGAAGGGTATAGCCTGGTAATTTTTTAAAAAAAAATGTAGGATGACAAGGATCTACCTGGGCGTTATATAAAACAAATAGTAGGGAGGTTTAGATGCATGAGGAGGTCTTAGAACTCGGGCTCGAATCTTGGCCACATCAAAAGTTTTATCTCGCCACGAAAGTCAAGGATGTAGGTTTTTGTTTTTATCTGTTCTAAGATCTCCTCAGAATAATGACCAATGTGTTCAAAGCATTTCGCGTTCACGTTCACGTTTGACGTGCATCTAAACCTCCCTAATGAATGTTTTAATTCGTGCAATGGGAGGAATATTTTCATGAGGTGAAAGTGAAACTGAAAGATGGAATGTTCCATTCAATGCATCCTGAGATATCAGGGAATTTCCACTCTGCAAAGCGACGTAACAATACCCTGAGGAAATACACGCACATCTGTGGAGTGAGCCGGCTGTTGTCTTGAGCCAACTCACGCCCGAGTCATTTTGATGTAATTTAATCAATTCGGTCATTTATGCCGAAAAGAAACGATTCCTTCACTTTCCAGAAATTGTATTGGGTTCCGTTCCTTATGACTGTCCCATCCTACCAAACTTTCAAACGACGATCTTAATTTACTGCGCAGTTTTTCAAATTAATAACAGGGATGCATGCTGACGAATGTAATGGAACGGATTCCCCAGTATGCTTTAAATAGCAGCCAATCGTCGACGCGGACACCGGCCAGCATTACCGAGTACATCACATGCATACACGGTGTTTACAATCTGCGCGCGTTACATTTGAATGCCTGCAGTCATGCTCAATGCATGCCAAGCGTCCTGATTGGTCCAGCCGAGGCGACAAGATTTCTGTCGCTAGTCCCACCGCAAAATGGGGCCTTTTTCAACAGTGCCACTGTACGCAGGAGTGAGGGAGTGCGTTAAAGGGGCACTGTTGCAAGAGGATGCATTCAATGAGGCGAATCCGAGTTGAATGGAACATATTCCATCTTTCACCGAATGAAAATATTCCTTCCATTGCACGAATTAAAACATTCATTATTTGTATAACATGTAAAACAACTTACCCAAACAGCCATGGATTACAAAATTTTCAGCAAGTTGGAGAAAACAGTGGATTTTGTTGTACACAATTGAATGTGATTAGCCTGTGTTTGCCCTTTTGTGACGTCACAACTTTGCTTATGAATATGCATATGACATTAACATAAAAACCAAAAACCTTTATTTTAGCCTCAATACAATTCCCAAATATGATTTTTATGACTAAAACTGAGTAGAGTAGTTCCATAGCATAGATTCCATTGATAAAAATAGCATATCATGGCCCTTTAAAGTCAAACACTGTGAGCGTTAACAGTACAGTCTGCCCAAAATTGTGCTGTGCGATGTGGGGCGATGAAAGCGCCTCCGAGCGAATCTGATGCAAAGTATAGGACGATAAATAAGACCCATACAATGACAATTAAAGGCCAGTGGATCATTTGCAATGACCCCAAAAAGTAATCGGCGAGTTTACAGGGGAAAAGTTCTGAAAGTAAAGATTGAATTAATAGCAACTACCTAATGAAAGGTTTTCGCTCAAAATTATATAATTTTACTAGAAAATAATCCGTAAAGATTAAATTATTTAGATCGTTTGCAAACGATTTACTTATTTTTGGTTCGCATCTACGCGGTCCAAAATGCATGGGCGCTGTGTACTCCGTGTGCGTGTTCCAACGCGATGCATTTTCATGGATCGCGCGCACACGCAGTATGTGCGCCACAGAGTGCATGACGCAAGCCACATAGTACCCGATCAACTGAGAACGAATATTTGAAACACCCCGCCAAGACCAGGAAAATGCATATGGATTTTCATGGTTTTTTTAAACGTGGTACATTTGACAAAGCTGACATTTTTTTCGGATGAGTTTGTTGATTGTCTTTCTTTTGATTTATAATGGTTTTATTCGCAGAATCGCTCAAAAACAGATCATCTACAGGGCCTTTAACCTTTTGCGTGTAACCTTTCTGCACTGTGGCTGGCGCTCCAAAATCTTCACATTCAAATGCAGGTGCAGTTTTGAAAGTCACATACTACGCTGTTGTTGCTACGTGGTGCACGTAAATGCCTAGCATTTTTATCAAACCACTTACCTATAGGGGTGTTACTCTTGACCTTTTTCTTCAGAATGACAATAGTATTTTTGTGAAAAGAGGGCAGGGTTTTGATTTGAGGAAAACTGTGGGATAAAAACAGGAATAACTGGCCAAAAGTGTAACAATTTCGGATGGCGTTTTATGCTTAGTATGGCATGAAAGGCCGTTTTTGATTGGCTGAGAAAGGTTTCAGTTTAATACCCGGTCTCTGATTGGCCAATGAGTGGGTTTTTTTTCCAACATGAAACAGCAGCAGGCCAAATTCAAGTGAGTTAGCAATCCAATGCTGAAGCTGACAAAACAGGTAGGCCTATAGGCCTAACAAAAATTGTATTTTTTAAAAAAGTATTATCGTCCAAAAGTTGCAAAACTATGGATTACAGGAATGAAGAAGAGTTGGTTGTTTCCACAAAAGTGACTTAAAGGCAAAAAAAAGGTGAGTTTTACAACTGTAAAATTTACTACAAAATAGGGTGGCCCAGTACTAGTATTTAATACTAGGCCCAATGCCTAGACCCAGTAACTGAGTCGTTGGCCCCGTTTTTGACGATTTTGGTTTTTGGTGTGTGGACCTAACGACTCGGGCAATACATACATGTACGCGTATGCAGAACTTTAAATTTCCCGCTCTTTTTGCGGCTTTTTTCCCGAACGTTGCGTTCCAGAAACTGCCCCAAAAGACAACCAAACAGACTTCCAACCTGGCCGAAAATACACTTTCTGCATTCTAGACTTCCTCCTTCTGGTACTTACGATCACTGCTTGAGACGGTGTGAATGTAAACATTTGGAGAAAACAACTCTCACAGCTCACGTTCTGACGCCATTTTGACAGCATATGCTTTGGTCTTTTCGCATCATAGCCATAATAGAATGCAGAAAGTGCATTTTCGGTCAGGTTGGAAGTCTGTTTGGTTGTTTTTTGGGGCGGGGTCTGGAACGCATCGTTCGGAAAAACCGGCAAAAAGAGCAAATACAATAAACAATGTTTGTTACCCGTTCTGTCAGCTTCTGCATTCCCAAGTAGCCTGTGCCTAAAAATGCCAACTTGACTTGGGACTGGAATCTAGGCAGTTTGGCTCGACTATAGACTCGACTGAGGCTGGATCAGAGGGCGACTCATTCCACCACTGCGATCAATACACTGACAGACTAATCGATATAATATGAATCGGAAAATTGAATTAATGACTTACCACTAGCTGCATAAATCCCGACTGCATTTGTGGGCGTTCTGTGTCGATGATATGCGATGCACACAGTCTAGTCTATATCAAAAATTAAACATCATCCTAGGCTAGGCCTATCAGAGTTGAAATTTGAGCTCGTAACCATGGAACGCGTCTATTATTTTGATTGCGCGAAGAACAAAAACGCTGCGTCATGCACCAAAAGACGCGAACGTTGCGTTGCGAGAATAGCGCGTCCTGAACGCGAACGCGATTAAGTCAGTGGTTGGGTTCGCTTAGCTTCCCCTGTAGTTGTTTCCATGTCGTTCGATCAGGCATGATGTTATTCGCGTGGCTCACTCGGGTCAGCCACCACAGACTCTGCTCGTGGTGCAAGGTCTGCCAGCAGATAAGTGACGTCATGTGCGCGCATAGCAATGCAACGTAAAAATTGTCGATAGCGTGATGAGCGAAAATTCGGAAAGCTGAACCAGTCAGACTGTTAAAGTTGCATTGCCCGTGTTTCGGTGAAAGGATTAAAAAAATTAATTTACACAAGCGAACGAATTTAGAAAGCTTACGTGTCTCTGTAACGAAAAATATCAAAAACTTAAATTTCCGACGTCGGGAATTGGAGATACAAGCCTTTTTCTTGAAACGTGCTTCACATGTTGTACATGTGCGCGTACGCTCATATGTACATAGTATGTGTACAATGTACACATGTACGCGCACATGTACATTTACGTCATAACCCTCTCGATTAATTGACCTGCCAGCCATTTAATCATTTCTTGTTTTTAATCGACTGGCATTAATCCTTGACGGATTTTTACGTTCTTGGTACCAAATGAAAGCTGATAACTTTTTCTATTCTAGAAAAATACCTATTTAACTTTAAAAAACAAATTTGACGCCCAAATCGGCCCAAACACGGGCAGTGCAACTTTAAGGGGAGTTCACACTATCGCGGAAAAATCACACTGCCGCGCTGCACGAGGTCCCAAGCGTCGATCTCTCCAAAATAGAAAATTCAACTTCGGTAACTTGGGGCTTCTCTGATACCTCATTGGCTGCGCGTTGAAAAGGTCAGCGCACCGCGGTCAAAGCTCAACAAATTTGAACTTTGACCCAGCTCAAAACGTTTTGCGCGTCGCGATAGGCCGAGCACAAGCGGCAAACCCGTTTGTGTACAAACCAATTGCACAGTGTGATTTTTCCGCGATAGTGTGAACTCCCCTTTAGTGATAAAAAACCAATGCCTGTAGATTTCTTTTTAATTGAACCAGGGAGGAAGGAATTTTCCCTTCTCCAGGATTGAACTCACTTCTTGTGTGGTTAAAGGCATTTTAACATTTGCAACGACCCAAAATTTTACTTCATGAGTTGACAAGAAGACTTCACTCATTGTTGATAGGCCTATACACCAAATGATTTGTTTTCCAGTCCAAAATGGTATACAATGTATGTACCACCTTTCTGCAGGAAATTAATAATGGTGTTCCGAAAGTTTATACAAAGTTTAATCTGCAAATGACACACGGGTCTTTCATCCAATTTACCGGGAAAGCACGTTTTTGAGGCACGCCGTGTTTTTGGCGTGCTGCTGCCATGGTGTCTGTTGTTGACTTGATAAACTGACCGAGCCTGAAAAGCAACACAAGATTGGCAATTACATTGTGCCTCTCACGCAACCAAGGCGGCGCGCCAGATCGTTACGCCGGGCGATAAAAACAAAAAGATCACACTTCACAAGACTTGACAAAAGCCATATGTTCGTATAGACCAACATCTCATAAAAGAAAGTAATCAATTCAAGTCTCCCTGGAAATAATTTATGCAACATAATAACAATTTCCCCTATCGTATCACAAAACAAATTAATGTCGCTGTATGCTTATTTACGCTTGACTGTGTCTTATACCAGATCCAATAACAAGCAATATTGAACTTAAAAGAAATGAGCTTACGACTTTGCGATATAAGTATGAATGCAGGCGCAAGAAAAAGCTGCGTAATGTGCATGTGTCCTGTCGGCAAATTCATGGTGCTGTCGGCAAAAAAAAATAAGAAATTGAATAATTCAAGTGATAGAGCACAGCTAATCAAAACGCTACGGCTATATCGGCAATGCTATTACGGCTGAGCGACTCCGCGAATTTTAGTCACACACCCCTATTCAAAATGGTCTAGCGACGCCGCTGTTAATTTAAAATTGGAATGGACACGATCGTCGAGACTGTTAAATTCTATAATACAATATATTACCTAATTGCACTGTGAAAGACTTCAGATGCTTTCAGAATGACTTCAACCACATTGGGGGTAAGTTCTTGTCTATTTATTTATTAAGCCAAGATCAAAACGTAGTCCGTACACCGAACTTGCAAATATCAAAAACCAAAAACTATATTGCAAAATTCATTTATGACGCGTTCTGGCGAAATGAATCCGATGTCGCACAGTGAGCCAATCTTTCGCGTCCATAATGCGGCGGTCACACATTCAGGATTTTTACTGCCCTCCTTGATATGACCATTCCCGATTAAAATTTGTCAAAAGTCTAATCAAGATCCTGTGATTCGTGACGGGAAATTCAAACTTTTTATTAAAATTTGTAAAAACATTTATTTAATCACGACAACAATCAGACATTGTTAAGGAAACGTCCCGATTCAGCCGTTCTCAACCGAATTCATCCCGATTATCCAGTTCTCAATCCGATTCTGATAAAAAACGACCGAATCTGTCCTGACAGCGTCCCGATTCTCCCGAATGCGATCCGACAGAGATCAGACACCCGACGCTCTGGACGCAATCTGGACTCAATCGGCAAGAAACGGCAATGAACAATTTCTCGAGACATGCCCGTTCATCACGACAGCGTCCCGATCCACAGGACACCGTCCAAACACCGTCCAGACAACACAGGATATTGTTACGATTTTGATCCGATACAGCAGAATCGGTCACGACATAGTCACGATTGTAATCCGACTAGACAAAATTGGCAGAGTTTCCCGAATGTTACGGGACACACCTAACTATCGGGAGTGCTTAGCTGACCTCTCCGGACCATTCCCGATCCGTAGGACTCTGTTACGAACGTATACGACTACGTTCAGACAATGATAGGACATTCCAGATCATTGAGGATAGTAATCCGACTTTTTCACTTTTCGTGTCGTAGCGCTGTTTGATCTCAAACGGGAGCCATAATCGGCACTGTGTGACTCCGGCATAACCAATAATCGGCGGAGGATCCAGGCCCATTAAATTGCAACAAAATTAATGGACATTCTGGGCAGCATACAGGCACCGCCTGTAATTTTCGGACACTTCCCGGAATTTCCATTGTCTTTTCGTATTTTGTCGCGAAAACTCGGCCCAGACACTGCGCGACACCCGACCCTCCTATTATGCCGGAACGAGTCAACATTTTGCCTTGATTTGACAGATGAATTACCCTACATATCACTAATAGTTCTCACCTTTCTTTCATACAGCTGCCGATGTGGTGCCTTTTGATAGGTATCACCTGTGTGTACTGGGCTGAAGAAGTAATAGGCATGGTGTCGGTCGATGATGAGGCTACTACGACAACAGAAGGTATTAGTTTTTGTGTTGGGACTTATAATACGATAATATAAATGATCATTGGTAAACTGTTACAAATAGTTTTATGCCCCTGTGTGATTGAAACCAACCTGAGCAAAAACCAGCTCCGTACTAACTTTTGAGAAAACAGTAAAAAAAAAAGGGGTTTGCAGTAATTTCGCCCGAAAACCACTTCGCGCTGAACCATTTCGCCCTGAACCACGGCCTGTGCACCAAGTGGCATTTGGGCGATGTAATGTTTGGACAAAGTAATTTGGGGCGAAATGGCACTCGTGCGAAGTGGTTTGGGGCGAAATGGCACTTGGGCGAAATGGTTTTGGGGCGAATTGAATTTTCGTCTCATGAGACGAAAACTAATTGCTTTACTCATTTCTCAAAGACTATAGCACTTCAGACAAAACCATTTCAGGGGAAGTTTTCTACGGTTATCATGTTTATATTGTGTAAAGCGGGCCTCCCACTGTGCGATTTTTGCCACGAATTTTCTACGAATTGGTACGATTACCAGAGACTGTCTATATACTCTATACACAATCGTATACCAAATCGTACCCAATCGTAGGAAATTCGTGGCAAAAATCGCACAGTGGAAGGCCCGCTTAAGTTAAGCGGGCCTCCCACTGTGCGATTTCCTACGAATTGGTACGATTACCAGAGACTGTCCATAGACTCTACACACAATCGTACCAAATCGTAGCTAATCGTACCTAATTCGTAGCAAAAATCGCACAGTGGGAGGCCCGCTTTAGGCGTAAATCTGTGAACATTTCTGATTTTCGAGAATATCGATGTATAGGCCTATGCCTTTAAAACAGAATGTACGATCTTATGGTTTATATTTTACTATCCGATTTTACATTTGGAAATATCCAAAACCAATCGGTTAAAATTGATTCTCCATTTTGAACTTGAAATGAAATTGATTGAAAAGGTGTGGAAAGCGATGAAGGCAATATATGAAAGTAGAGTAGTATATCCACGTTGCTTATAACCGCATGCAGCTATCTGACAAAATATAAAGGTATACGAATAGGAGATTTCCTTAGGGAATATGATCCTGGGACCGCCAGGGTGAATTAATTCGATGTAAAAGTGGACACAAATGTCACTGTTTGGGAAATCTGGATGCAGTGAAAAACAACTTGGCTCCACCGAGATTCTGTACAAATGATTGGTAGACTGTTAAAAACGGCGTTATTTTCCAACCGTGACTAAAAGGGTATGTTTATAACATTGTCTTGTAGAAATTTCAGCCACATATAGGCCTATATATACGCAGTAATACTTCACCAGTGATACAAACCAGAAAAATTCATGCATTTTTGAATGCATGAATGAATGGTAAAAAAGTAGTCTGCAGATAACTTTTTTTAAAGCACCTTCAGTTGGCAATTTCTCCCATAAGGTACCATCTTGCATGGGGAAAAAACAATTTTTTTTACCATTGCTATCAACACTTTTAGTCAGGTTTTTCTTGTGAATTCCTGAAGTATAGATTTTTTGATTAAGTGCAAATGATGTATCAATTGGGACTTTAAGCAGAAGGTACCAACGTCTAGTGCTTGCCTGATACCCGACCGGCATTATAGGCCTACTTCGTTAAGTTCATTTGCGGGTATAGAGTTCACGAGTTTCCAAATCTCGGGGGTAGCCCCGCGGGGCGACGCGGGGGTGAAAATAAGCCTCGTTTCCCATTTGAAATTCTCACCCCCGAGCCACTCCCGAGATTGCTCTTTCCCCGGGGCGGGTTCATCCCTGCTCTGGACCAGGGTTGAACATTTTGGCCCCCGGGCGAGACACATTCCCTGGGACGAAAACGGTAGTGTGAAACGGCGCGAGGATGAGTTCGCCCCGGACGAGCAATGTCGAATTTCACTTGAAAGTGCGCTAAGTTTGAATGACCAAATTACAAAAGCGCAACATGGATGCCGCGCATCGTTTCAATATGATTATCCCTGGGTCATAATATTCATACATGATTATTCATATACTAAATTACGCTGGCATAGCGTTTTCAAAACGTGCGATTCTAATATTTCATGTCTTTGGTGTTCCAATGCCCAGTATAAAATTCAATACGCCCCGGGGCGAAATATCTGTGATTTGAGAAAGACAGTGTGAAAAGACGCGGGGTTAAACTCCGGGTGAAAAATCGCGCGTCACCCTGGGGCGGCCCCGGGGCGAGTTCGCCCGGGGGTTTGGTGTTCTAGTGAGAAAAGGCGTATGCGTCAGCGCAGCGGATGGTGCACTTAAACATTTTATCTGATGCGCTCGCGCGCGGAATAATTTGCAAAATTGGAGGATCGGATATTCGGACATTCGAATATTTGATCTCTCGCAACATTAGTCACGCTTAAACATAAAAAAGAAAACAGCTAAAACTCAAATGATTGTTGTGCTTCTTTAATTTTCGTTTTCTTTTTGTTTCATTTGACAGTTTGTCCCAGTGGATTTGAACTGTTCGAGTCGTCGTGCTACCGTCCGGGACGGAAGCACGCACTGCGTGCCAGACGTTGGCTAGCAACAGCCACCTCGTGTTTATTCAGAGCCAATCAGAACAGACCTATCTTGAGGTGTGTTATTTCCTCATTTTTATATACCTAGTTTATATTGACATATACATACAGAGATCTCTTCGCCAAAAATACTACATGTTTTCCCCCTCAAAATGTTGGTTTTAACATCTTGTTTCAATAATGTTTTATTTGTTTGGCGATAAACGGCTTTGTGACATGCGCATGCGTCAACCTGTGCATAAATCTAAAATAAACCCTGAAGGGAAAGTGTACCAAACATTAGTCTTGGCCCAAGACTACTCTAGTCGATATTGCCGGGTTTGTGTACGCGTTGGCCATATAGTGCGCCCTCTTGCAGCACTAACGGACCAGTCTTTGCTCACTAGAGTAAAGACTGGTCCGTTAGTGCTGCAAGAGGGCGCACTATATGGCCAACGCGTACACAAACCAATATCGACTAGAGTAGTCTTGGGCCAAGACTAACCAAACATAAGACATTACGTATAAACAAGAGCAAGTCCTACATATTGTCATACAAAGAACAAATTTGACCCACTGAAAAGCGAATACGCATAAACGCTAATAATAATAACAATGGTGTATTCTTATAATAGCGCACATGTCCACCCTGCGGGGTGCTCTTGGCGCTGTTGCCATCATTACCGCTATCATCAGGGTATCATTTCGCTTCAACTAGGTGGCTGCTGGCCAGGCGCTCAACCCTATTAGCAGTTAGATTGTGGCATTCCCCTAACAGCTTCTCAAATATCGCTTGGGATGACGAGGCAACTGGGATTAAGTGCCTTGCCCATGGACACAGGTACATTGGTCATAGTGGGGCTTGAACCCACAACCTCTGATTTGGAGTCCCGATTCATACCCACTATAGACCACACAAGCTAGAGTCCCGCCTTCGCGCTATGGCGCTCCGTACGAGTGAGTCAAGCACCAGGCAAATCGGGCTGCTGCGGGTTGTGCAGTCTGGGACATGTTCGCCGGTGCGAACGTCTGTACGATACTGGAATACCTCGCACATTACTCTATGCATTTTTAAAGATAGTATACATGATTGGTAAACTGTTACAAATAGTTTTATCCCCCTGTGTGATTGAAGATATGCATGATTAAACCCATGATTAAACCAACCTGAGCAAAAACCAGCTCCGTACTTCGTCTAACTTTTGAGAAAACAGTCAAAAAGGGGTTTGCAGTCATTTCGCCCCAAAACCACTTCGCCCTGAACCATTTCGCCCTGAACCATTTCGCCCTGAGCCACGGCCTGTGCACGAAGTGCTTTTGGGGCGAAGTGGCATTTGGGCGATGTAGTGTTGTGACGAAGTGATTTGGGGCGAAATGACACTCGGGCGAAGTGGTTTGGGGCGAAATGGCACTTGGGCGAAATGGTTTTGGGGCGAATTTAATTTTCGTCTCATGAGACGAAAACTAATTGTTTTACTCATTTCTCAAAGACTACAGCACTTTAGACAAAACCATTTAATGGGAAGTTATTTTTACGGTCATCATGTTTGTATTCTGAAAGTTAGGCGTAAATCTGTGAACATTTCTGATTATCGAGATTACCATGATGGGCCTGATATATACTGCCTTTAAGCTGGACCATCCGAAATTACATGTTAAATGAATATGTTAAAACATGTACTCGCCATGAAATTTCGTCAAAATAACGAGTTAGAACGTCTTGTTCGACTTGAAATGGACGTCAACTTTGAAAGCTAAACTGGATCGTTTCCAAACTGTGCATGATAAATTCAAGAAATGGAGTAACGATTTCGGGTTATGAGACTGGTTTGAAGTTGCCGATTGAACCCGAACGAAGAGAGACGTGTACACTAATACAGCAAACTTGACTTGAAATAGGGGAGGGGGTGGGGGGGGGAGGGGGGAGGGGGGGGGGGGGGGGGGGGGGGCGGGGGAATGACATGCAGCTGGTAAATCTTGCCACAATCTGATAAAATTAATACCGCCGTTGATTGTTTATCCATTCGACAGTGTATACGCATAAGATATACAGTTGAAGTCGGAAGTTTACATACAATGTACACCATCATCACCCAAAATGATAAACAGGACTACCCGAACCATTGCAAGGTGTGCAAGCTATGTTTATAAGTAATGAAAGCACGTGAGGAAATCCACAAAATCACGACTTTAGTAAAGACTGTTAAAAAATGGGTAGGCTTACAACGCAAGTTTAATCACACCAGTTTTAACACAGTCGTTTGTAAACTTCTGACTACAACTGTAAATATGTGGATTGGGATTGCAGTACCTGCTTGATGACCGGGAGATTTCCCTGGGGTTTTTCCTCGCACTACTAAAACTGAGCCTTTTTCTACGCCATCTAAAGTAAAACTTAAACCCAATGCCGTGTCGTTGATGGCATAAAGGGCCTTAGTTGCTAAAGATGCCATACAATTAACAACCACAACCCCGTTTTTCTCGAATCGTGCTTAATTGGTATAGTGCATGATTTTCAAGTCTGCTTTAATGATTATCTTCAAAGGGTCTTGCAAAGGGAGCCGAGAAGAACAATGAGTACTGGATCGGACTGACTTATACCACCGACGTGGACCATGCACACTGGTTGGACGGCAGCCCGGTGGGTAACTTCACGGCGTGGGATGCGTTCGGAAGCTTCAATTACCCATCACCTTGCGTTCGGCTCCGAAAAGCAAGCAAATATCTCTGGAACGACAAGAAGTGCACTAATAGATATGGTTACATCTGCGAAACTGAACGTAAGGGCTATCATTTTGTGCCGATCTGTTGCTTTCATTAGTGTTGCAACCAAGACCCTTTGAATGGGCGTGTTTAGGTTTTTTTCTGGAAAATGGATTTCGATCTAACTTGATGACATAAAATACCTTCCAAAATACTAACCAAGGCAAGCAAACATGACATTTTCAAGATAGTATTAATTTAAAAAGTGAAGATTTGAGAGTTTGTTAACGCCTAATGATCTGTCAACAACAAAACCGCAGAGCGGGGTGGTTAGGCCTATATGCTTCCACACCAAAATTGGAAATGCGATTTAATACTGAAAGATTCTGCACCGTGCTATTTTACCTGTAGAAATTAGTCTCATTGAAACCTTCACGCAAGTATCCAAATGTATACGATCTGTACTCCTAAATAAACAAGCCGCTTTATTTTCCTATGCTGTATGTATAGCAAAGTAATTACACACCAAACTTCCCAGACAGCAAACTTACGTTAGCCCAACGTTGGATCAACGTCAGTAATTGACGAAGAAACGTTGGACCAACGTTATAAAATGACGTTGTTCCAACGTAAAGTTGCACTTCCGAATAACGTTGGCCAAACGTCATATCGCTCAATTCCCAACCTTATTTCCACGTCAATTCAATGCTGGCTCAACGGCAGACGTAAATTATTGACGTCTTATTGACGTCTTTGTGGGGTCGTATGCTAAGCCAAAAGACGTCTTTTCCTGACGCCCCATACATTACTCATACATTACTTATACATATTCATCGATACTCGTACATTACTCATACATTACTTATACACTACTTATACACTACTCATACATTATATTTATGCGCGACTTCTATTCATGCTCCACAAAAACCTGCAACCTGTAACCCATGGTTGGCACACACCTACCAACCGAATACCAAATTTAATTCTAATCACTCGCCACTTTGAGTTTGTTCATCCCCAACAATTGCCAATTTGCCTATTATCAAGCAACAACCCATTTACAAAAATCAAAACAACTGCCAAAACTGAAGCAAATTAGCCTTTTTACACGGTAAATCTGGTCACGACCACTTTATGACGCACGAATCGAAAACGACTGAAAAAAAGACGTCTTTAACACGTCGTGTGCCCACATGTTGCCGTTAACGTCCGGTTGCCGTCAGAATAGCGACGCAAGCATGACGTAAATTGTTGTCCCTAAACCCACGTTAATTCGACGCAGTATGTCGACGCCGCACTGACGTAATGTGATAACCTTTATATGACGTCTTACCGACGTTATATATGACACCTTATTGACGTCAAATATTGACGTTAAAGTGACGTCATGTTGACCAAATGTCTAACTTAATGCCGACGTATAGCAAATACGGAAATCGCCGGCCCATATCTGACGTCGTACCGACGTCTTACCGACGTCGTACACCGACGGGCGACATTCGCCGACCTATGCCGACCTTTGCCGACGTCGGTGCGACGTATGCTTGCTGTCTGGGTTATTGCTTCCGCATCCAAATTGGAGATAGCAACTTTTCTGTTTTCTTTCCATAGATAAGACTTTGGGGAGGTATTTTATATGATTGTTAGGTTAGATCGAAATCCATTTTCTGGACAAATCTGGACAAGCCCCTTTACCTGGCAGTCTACTTGTTTGGTAATTACCTTTCAAAACATTTTGTTTGAATTATTATCTTTAAGCTTACTTGTTATCAAGATGGTTAATGTAGTAATCATCCTGTGAAATTATTTCGTCTGAATTGCCCCTATTCATGAGAAAAAATGACAAAATGTTTTGAATCTCCAAAGATCTTTTGAGCCATTCATTCATGCACAAAACCAGTACTACTGCATCTATAAGTAGCTGAAGTTTCTACAAGGTAGTTTTCTTAACCCATGTTTTCAATTAACAGTAAAAATCATGCCATTTTTAACAGTTTACCAAACGAGTATACTATACCTTTAAACGGTCAAACTTGCATTTTCGTTGTGTACAGCCTCAAAACCTTCAAGAAAAACGGGTACTTTCCAGATTAGTCCAGACAATATGGCGGCGCCGGTTGGAGAGCATCATATCACGAGTTTGAAGACATCGTCCCGATTTCGTTGTGCGGCCCACTGCCTGAAGCACGAAGCCTGCGGTGGATTTAACTACCAGCACACTCTACTGGAGGACTCTGGGGAAAAACTCGCCGAACTCTGTGAACTTTACTCCAAGATATTCGCCGACGATGAACTTATTAAACAACATGGTTATAAATATTATCGAATGCAATTAATGTAATTTGATTAGGCTTAAATGGCTCAAAAATGGCTCAAAAATGGATCCCTGAAATAATATGTTTATCCATGAAATCTTTGGCATGCAACACTGTAAAAATTAAAAATAAAAAAACCGTATTTTTTTACGGTTGAAAGTATACGTACATGTTTACGGGAAGTGCCCGTAAATGAATTTTTACGGCCGAACCCGTACAAATCCTTTCACAATGCATTGTGGGATTGCGCGTAACTGAAAAGATTTTACTTGTAAAGATGGTGATCTTCTTAAGTTTTCAGTTGTTTTGCTTTATGTAATTGAGTTTTTTGCCTCCTGGAAAGATGCAAAATTTACAGTTGTTGGGTACAAGTTAACTAATAAGCTGTCGACAGATGAGCGACTAATATATTTCATTTTAGTAGATGTGTGCAACCGTAGGCTATATGTAGGCTCACACGGAGCATAAATAGAAGTCGCTTGTAATATAGTTGAATTAGTGTCAAGCCACAAACTTTACATGAATCAGCAGAAGTTAAAAGTACTAGAAGGGGTAATTAGTGAGAGCACCAGGAGAAGTATATATACGGGGAAATCACCGTAAAAATACTGGAACAACGTAGAATTTTACGGGACTTCCCGTCAAACAATTTACGGGACTTCCCGTTAAAATTACGGTAGAAAGGTGGCAACTCGCTGTACACCTTTCGACCGTAACATTTACGGGCAATAAGCAAGTTGCGTGATAGATTTGCATAAATGCTCTGCAGTCCTGCCTCTGCGCTATATGCGCTCGCGTATAAGAGAGTCAATCACCAGACTACCCAGCCGTTGGCAACGGTTGCCAAGTGGCGAGGGAGTACGGGTGCACGCTGAAACATGTTAGCCGAGGCGCGAAAGTCGGTACGGTACCTGGAATACCTCGCACATTACTCTATGCATTTTTAAGCTAGACCATCCGAAATTACATGTTGAAATGAACATGTTGAAACATGTACTCGCCATTAAATTTCGTCAAAATAACGAGTTAGAACGTCTTGTTTGACTTGAAATGGACGTCAACTTTGAAAGCTGGATCGTTTCCAAACTGTGCATGATAAATTTAAGAAAAGGAGTAACGATTTCGGGTTATGAGACTGGTTTAAAGTTGCCGATTGAACCAAAACGGAGACGTATAGGCCATACAGCAAACTTGACTTGAAATAGGGGAAATAAGATGACATGCAGCTGGTAAATCTTGCCACAGTCTGATAAAATTAATATCGCCGTTGATTGTTTATTCATTCGACGGGACATCGTCAGAAATTGGCGAGTTTTACTGTTCCAGAACGCACGTTCAACAGCGAGCGACTCTTGTTTTGCCGCGCGGCCGTGCGTACATGACCGGCATTTTTTAAATACACCTTCCGAAGCCCAAATAAAATCGCATCAACTTAATCAAGTGGAGATATAAATACCGTCACTCTCGCCACTAATTCTTCCTAATATGACATGATAATGCCCCCAGAAAGTGTAAATTTGGTTTACTTAGTAAACATGATTTTAGCGATGAGAAAATATCAAGTTTGTCTTTGAAAACACGTAGGATTTTTATGTCATGCTCCATATAGCTAGACTTAGTGCGTGGGGTCTCAAGTGGCTAATTCCGTGGTAGTTCCCCCTCCCCCCAAGTGGATAATAAACTGCAGCGGAGATGGTTTTTTCCTTGGGTTTTCCATTGAGAATGTAGATCTACACACAGATTCCCAAACTCTCTTTGATAAGCGTGCAACATGTATACCACGGAGGAGGGAAAACAACGTTGTTTACATTCCTCCATGTTTATACGAAGCTGTCATGGTATTAGCCTATTCCAGGAATTAGTTGGAAAAAAGGCCATCTGCAAATTAGCATTGTGCACGTTTCACGTGAATAGCGTCTGGTGCATCAACGTAACTAGAATAATTTGTGTTGCTATGTGGTGCACGCGGCAGGTATGAAGTACAGAATCCATACCGTGTTCGCCGTAGGATAGAACGGCATAAAGCAACCAGAATGTTGATCGCTATAGGCATTCATACGTGACTTTCTAAACTGCAACTGAAAGTGACGAATTCGGGCGCCAGTGTTTATTCAAACCTTTACACGCAGAAGGTTAATAACTGATCCATTTGGCTTTATGGAAAGTGCCTTCGCCAGCCTCCGTCAGTCCATTAAAAAGTCTCATTATTCACGACTCATTGTTCAGCGCATGACAAAAATAATGATTGTCCATTGTGGGGAACTATTATATAATGGTTCAACAATTAGAAGCGACAGATGCTTCGAAATATAATTGGTGCCTTTATTGTATCACCACTCGGCAGGAGGGCGGGGGGAGGGGGAGGTGGGAGGTGTGTGTGCTGTGTTGTCTTCACATGTTCCCCATCCCATCACTCCTCCGCCCCTAAAAGCGACGTGACAAAAATTTGCTGAGGACAGGATTTATTTGCTTCATAAAATGGATTACAAGCCAAAATTATACGCCAACTTGTGTTCTTCACAAGAGTAGGAGAATACCTTTCAATATACATCACTTACGATTTTAATGATGATGATAATGATGACATCTTTTATAGCGCACATATCTATCCTGCGGGATACTCATGCGCTTTACAATATCATTACCCTGGTCATTGGGCACAACTCCCTGGGGAGTATGCAGCCCCGGCAGGCTGACACAAGCGCTCAACGGCTGCGACCCTTGCAGGTACCCATTTACTCCTGGGTGGAGAGAGGCAACTTATGGCAAAGTGCCTTGCCCAAGGGCACACGCACCAAAAACTTAAAAGCAATCCTAACCCCACCCTAGAAAAAAAAGTACATTTAAAGGTCGCAGGGGAACCGAACAGTTTTGATTTGTGGAGTTGGCAAAAAGAAGTGACATTTGACGTCAAAGTTTAAGTGCATGCCGAATGCGCCTTTAAATCATCTGTAATACAATGATAAATACAACATTTATGCATGTGACGTGATGTAATTATCGCGTCTATATCCATAAACTATACTTTTAAGTGCTTTTTATTCAATATAAATTCCATTTGTGCAGCGTAAGAAGAATTTAAATGTTTACAAAACATACCCTGGCCTCTGGGCAACGGCGTCGCTAGAGGGGGAGGGGAATGGGGGGAGGGGGGAGGGGGGAGGGGGGGGGGGGTTTATTCATTGCATGCGTGCCACGAAGGGGAAGGCGCTTTGACAGAGAGCTTTTTCACTCCAGCAAAAATACCACGAAATTTCAGTTGCAACGTGAATATGGCCAACATAAAGGTAAGTTAACTTCTGTGTAAAAACGAAGTGCTTTTAAAGCACTTCGAATTCAAGTTGTTCATTTTATGGCATCTTCGGCAACTGAGACGGTCACCCTTTCTGCCAACTAAAAATACGGTATTAGCTTGAACTATACTTTATTGAATGCAATATATGACAGGATTGTCACATAATGACAGAATTGTCATTTTTTTTAAAATGTGAAATCGCCCCAAGCAAGGCAAAACTGCCACTCTATAGGCAAAGGGCTATACAGAGAAAATCAAACGAGTAATCAAACAGCCCAACAAACAAAAGTAATCAGGAAAGTTGAACATAGAAATTGATGTTCGTCCTAAAGGAGACTTGTCATTTCTCTTGTTTCTATATACTTTATTATCAATTTAAGACGAAGGAGATACAGTTTTAGACGTGGGAGGGAAAACCCCCACGGAAATCTGGGGAATCCACGCGGTCAAGTAGCGACTGCTAACCCCCAAACTATAACATTATAGGGAGGTTTAACGTAAAACACGAACGTAAACGCGAAATACTTTGAGCACTTGGTCGTTACTTTGAGGACATCTGAAAACAGACGAAAACAAAAATCCACAAATGTGACTTTCGTGGCAAGATAACCAACCTTTGCCTTGACAAAAATTTGAGCCTCGATTCGGCATCCTGAGATCTCAGGGAATTTCCACTCTGCAAAGCGACGTGACAATACCCTGAGGAAATACACGCAAATCTGTGGAGCGAGCCGGCTGTTGTCTTGAGCCAACTCACGCCCGAGTAATTTTGATGTAATTTAATCAATTCGGTCATGTTATGCCGAAAAGAAACAATTTCTATACTTTCCAGAAATTGTATTGGGTTCCGTTCCTTATGACTGTCCCATTCCTACCAAACTTTCAAACGACGAACCTTATTTACTCCGAAGTTTTTCAAATTAATAACAGGGATGCATGCTGACGAATGTAATGGAACGGATTCCCCAGTATGCTTTAAATAGCAGCCAACGCGGACAACGGCCAACATTACCGAGTACATGTATCACATGCATGCACGGTGTTTACAATCTGCGCGCGTTACATTTGAATGCCTGCAATCGTGCTTCAATGCACTGCAAGCGTCCTGATTGGTCCAGCAGAGGCGACAAGATTTCTGTCGCTAGTCCCACCGCCAAATGGGGCCCTTTTTCAACAGGGCCACTGTACGCAGGAGTTAGGGAGTGCGTTAAAGGGGCACTGTTGCAAGAGGATGCGATTCGGAGACCACCTAAAGATATGACCACTGCTCAAGCCACTTCGCGTTCATGTTGGCGTTTTACGTGCATCTAAACCTTCTTATTTTGTCTTGACCAGCCACGTTTGAAGAGAAATGTTCTTTCCGCGGGAAATAGTTCTGTATCTACAATACAAGAAGAAAGTGTACAGAAATACGTTACAAGTACAAGACGCAATAACGCGTTCAGACAAGTCAGAGTATGTCATTTGCCATAACGGAAGGAGCAGTTTTGGAAAATAATTACATTTTGACAACACTGGTTTATTTAAGGGCAAAAAACAACCTTACTTAACATTCAATTTCCCCGACGCAAGTCTAAATCAACTTCTAAAGATGTACAGTTCGTTCGTTTTGGGTGTGGCACCTCGAAAAATAAAAGGTTTTTTAATTGATAATTTCCAGAAACATAAAAGTTAATCGCTTTCAAATAAGACAACGAAAAATATCGACCAACGGTTAGTTGGGTTTCACAATTGTTGGGTTTCACTTTCTTGACAACCGGTTGCTATCCGCCATTACTGTGTCCATACTATATGGCACGCCAAAGCGAAATTAATTCAACACTGATAATTTAATGTTGACGCATATTTTCGCAAATGTTGCGCAAGAAAATAAAGTTGGCATGACTTTTAAATGTTGATAGACTGTTTGAAACTGGCATACCGTGCTTTTGTTGGCGAATTTTAAAAAAATGTTGAGACTAGTTATTCAGGGTTGATGGCAAAATTATCAGTGTTTAATTATTTCCGCTTTGGCGTGTCATACGCTTGACGTCAACAACTATCATATCCGCCACTACTGTGTCCATACTATGGCATGCCAAAGCGGAAATAATTCAACACTGATAATTCTGCCATCAACCCTGAAAAACAAGTCTCAACATTTTTAAAAACTTGCCAACAAAAGCACGGTATGCCAGTTTCAAACAGTCTATCAACATTTAAAAGTCATGCCAACCTTTTTTTTCTTGCGCAACATTTGCTAACATATGCGTCAACATTAAATTATCAGTGTTTAATTATTGCCAAAATATTGACAGTCCTACTCCAAAATTTTGGCTTTTCCATCAAATGATATGAGAATAAGCCTTTTCGATATCTCGCGCGCGCAAGGCATTGTGATATCGAATGTGTTGTGTATATGCGTGTGTATGGGGCACGCTTCGCATATTCCGCGAAAACTTTCAGTTAAAACTTAAATCAAATACATTGCACAGATTTCTGTATTGGATAGGGACCTTATCTTACCCCTTTGACGTAGTTTTAAGCGACCAGAAGTGCTCTAGGCCTGTCTAGCGGGCGGTCTTTCCGCCGCGCCGAGTCGAAAGCATGCATGCCGTCGTATGTTCGGCTCGCAAAAGTGCCCGTTTCTAGTTAAATTCTTTTATATTTTTCTGACATTCATTACGTTGCAAGAGTAAAGGACTGGAGTCTTCTTTACAGTTCTGCTGGCAAAAATTGTGTCTTTTAAACTACATGTAGTTCACATGTTTGACGTGACAATATAACTGCACAGTTTTGGAGGAAAATTCAAACGTTTTCACAAGAAAAGCTCAGGATTTGATTGGCCACTCTTCTGTGTTTTGTACATAGGTGATCGGTTACTAAATTATTTTGATGGGGATTTTTAATGGTTTTTTTTTTCAGGTACAAGGAAAAGAATAATGACTTCAAGAAAAAATATCAAAATCATATATCAAATTCAAAGGTTTCCAGTGAAAATGTTTTTCCTGTGAAAATGAAATTTCCCAAAAAACCGTTGTTTGGTCAGCAAAACTGTGAAGACTAGGGACTCCTGATTAAATTGAGAAGTTGATCATAGTATTTTTCTTGAAATGATTTATCAAGCATCGATGGGTGCAGATTTGATGGAAAAGCCAAAATTTGGAAGTGGGACCGTCAATATATAGATTTTGGCAATTTTTTGTTAGCCAGTCTCATTTGTTTTGTACACAAGGTCTGATGCCAGCATGGTCAACTTTACTCTTTCCATTCGGTGTGGTTTATATTTTCCATGCAACGTATTGGATATCAGAAAAATACACTACTCACAATAAGTTAGGGATATTGGTATGTTTGTCAATTTTGGATTTCTTTTTTAAAATGATCGTTTTCACCTATTCCTGTCCTGTGACAAGTGTGTCTGTCATGCAGATACAATTGTCTAATCATATACAAAATAATTCAAGCAGAATTCATACTCTCAATAAAATATCTGCGTACACCCCATTATCCCTAACTTATTGTGAGTAGTAGCCTATATACCGGCACCGTTGCGCCGGAGCCGAACATGCGATGATATGCATGCTTTCGATTCGGCGCAGCGGAGAGACCGGCCGCTAGACAGGCCTATAACACTTCGGTCGCTTAAAACTACGTGAAACTTGAGATGTATTAAGGATAAGTTCCCTATCGAATACAGAAACCAACACGACTGGGGCGCCACGCCGTGGGCTTGTTTATCCGCATTCTATACCACAATGCCTTGCGCGCGCGAGATATCAAAAAGCCTACCGCACTAGTCATGAAAATACTGAACGAGCCGAAGGCGAGTTTGGTATTTTTATTTGTTTAGTGTTTATTATTATTTCACAAAATCTTTACATATTAGTGGTACCTTTTATTTTATTTTGTCTGTTCCATTATAGCTAATCGCGTGTTGCCTTCTGGTCGAAATACCTAGTGCATACTTGGTTCAGTCTGGAGGGAGTAGCTCCAACGAAAATGGTAGGTACAGTGCAGTGCAGAATGAATATGACACAAAACATGGCAAAGTGGGGCTAGTACAAATCAAAGATACTATAGCGTGATAGTATAGCGCCTCTACGCGGCGCTATGATAGGCCTACTATCTTTTGTACAAATTGTCAAGTTGGCTCTGCCACGACATGATCAGGCGACACTCGCCTATCGGGAGAAATTTTGAAAAATCCACCACGGTGGCTTCGAAGTCCATATAACTTCACCGAATGCTCCGACATTCATCGAAAACGATAAAGACGCCACCCCATGTCCTCGTGTCTCCGCGAAAATCCCCGAAAACTTTCACGAGATCTTAATACGGCAAGCGTTTACGGAAAGCACACCCTGAATGAGAGCTCAGGGTATTTAAACGGGTAATCAGATTTCGCACTGCCCGGAAACTGGACATCGCCCTAAAACACAATTAACTGCAACGACTCGATAGTTTATGAAAGAGACCCCTCGCCTCTCACCTTTTTGGGTCCATCCAATAATCCAATCCATAGTTTTCGAGTATTTTCCCAAAAGAAAGGCCATCGCATTCGGGTCGGCGGAGAAATGTTATGCAGAACGTTAATGAGCTACCGTTAAGCGACCATCGGGGCCGTTCTGGGTGGACGCGGGTACCCTTGTAGGACCTGCCGACGAAGGGCGACCTTGGTGCCCATTTCAGGTGGATGCGGGACCCCTCATATAGGACCTGCCAGCGAAGGGTGACCGTCATCATGCAGGGCCGTTCTGGGTGGACGCGGGACCTGCCGGCAAAGGACCATTCCGGGTCCTTTTTTTGGTGGGTGATGTTAGAAGGTGGCGCAGTGTGTTCTATTACATACGTCACATTAAAAATTAAAAAGAAACTGTCCATAAAATGCCAATAGCATGTTTGCTATTGTGGCGGACCCGGGTAGTAGTGATTTTCTACTACTTGGTTCCTCGCCCCTACTGAGTTGGTCACAAATGTAAGGTCTCAAAAATGAGCGTCTATAGGGCCTCACTAAGCGCCAGTCCGTTTGGCCAGAAATATACCGCCGCGTGTGTAGAGCCAAAAACGGAGCCTATCCACGGAGAAGGGGATCTCGTCTAACGGGTAAATAAATGACTGGACCTTGTACTGACTTTATTTGATGACGAATGATTTATTGGCATCTTAAGAAAATTACAGAGGTTTACTTCACTTCCAAATGCTCAATTTGGCCGAGCGCCTCGCCGTGCCGTCGCACTGTACTTAGCGCCTCGCTTGTGGCTGTCTGCATGTAGCTGCACTACTCCTAGCGCATCGCGAGTGCTGCTTCTCCTAGCGCCTTACTACTTGATAGCCCTGCCGTCCAACTATATCAGGCGGCCTCACCGCTCGCGCCCAGCGAGCTAGGTTCGCTATCTCTTATACGCGACACCGGCGCCTCAGGACACAACCGTTATATAGCGGGCGTCCTCCCTACGAGGCGTCGGGTCTGCCACGGGTCGCCTCCCTGCGGGCGTCGTTTACCGTTAGCGCTACCACGGTTGTATGTCAGCTCCGTTCAGATTGAAGTCTCGACTGCAACTGCTCACTCGCGCGCTCTCAGCAGGATCACGCATGCGCTGAGCTCGCAACTCGCGCATGCTCGCTAGCTACTTCGCAAGTGTGACGTCAAAAACTACGGTGTTTCTAAGTTACCATTAACATCTATAAAACATAAGTCCTAATTTGTTTCTATGCTACACGGCTTCCTTCTGAGCCTGAACGTCCTCGTTCAGATAAAGCTTAACATAAACAAGCATGAGCAAATTGACTTCTAAAAATTATCAAGGGCATTTATACAAGTGTTCATCATCCGTGTAATTAGGATAAGTTCTTTCATAATTATCTCAGAGAACCTTTGGTAAAGTTTAACAAACATGATAAAACGGTAGTAAGAAAACATTTAAAAACTGGAACAATATCAATCGTTATGATTTAAGAAAATCACGAGACAGTCATTGAAATAAATCAGTTCTTGAGAACATCACGTAGATGCGTGGTCAAACTGCACGTCATCGATTCTCTCTAATCGGATCTCTTTGACCTGGGCGCCGTTCCGGAACGTAGCTCGGTGCTCGTCTCAGTCCCGGTTTACTGGGCTACCGAAAACGGTGAGGCAGCTGCCTTGCCCGCGCAGGGTTCCGTCTCGATGGGGCCCGCTCGCTATCGGTTCCCTGTGCGCCCTCGACCGAGTCGGTTTCTAGACGTGGGGAGCTTCATTCTAAGCCCGGTAACTGACCGATCGGATCGTTTCCCTCCTGGGTCTGAGTATCTCTGTCCACCAGTTCGGGTCTTGCTTCACCAGTACTCCTATTTGCGCCTCCATTTGTCGTGTGATGCCAAGCCTGTCGTTCTGGTCCCTGGTGAGGCTTGAGGCGGTCGAAGTGGACCACTTGCATCTTTCCTCGTGGACTACGTACGTTGTATGCGATATGTCACGTCCGACAGCTTCTTAAGAATGAGGTAGGGGCCCTCCCAGCGTGAGGTGAGCTTTGGAAACACCCCCTTCTTCCTAGCATGTACGAACAGCCAGACGAACCGACCCTCAACAAAGTCAGTGCCGTCCTTCTATCGTACGTCTTCTTCTGATGACGAGCACTGCGCTTCAGTGCCTCTCGCGCACGTTCATGAGCGGCCTGCATTCGCTCCCGCAGGTCTTGCGCATAATCACTTCCAGCGTTGGTCCGTTCCGGTGCTGGCATTTGTGTCATGAGATCGACTGGTAGCCTCACCTCACGTCCCAATATGAGCATGGGCGTTTCGCCCGTTGACTCATGCGGAACACACCGGTAGGCGCACGTGGCGAATGCCAACTGCCTGTCCCAGTCTTTCTGATTTCGGTTGGGTTCTATCATCATAGACACCGTGTTGAGAAGCGTCCTGTTGTAACGCTCGACAAGTCCGTCGGATTTTGGATTATAGGCCACAGTCCTAGTTTTCTCGATCCCCAGAATCTTGCACATCTCTTGGAATACCTCGGCCTCAAAATTCCTCCCCAGATCCGAGTGTAATTCCCGTGGCACTCCCAATTTACACACAAAGTTCTCCACAAAGGCCTTTGTCCTCCGTTTCCGGCAAGGGCCCGATGAGGTCTATCGCAACCATATCCATGGGCATGCCAACTCGATACTGCTGAAGAGGTGCGCGTCTCCTTTTGGGTGGCTATTTACGCTGGGCACACTTCAGGCACCTCCGGCACAATGACCGTACGTCTGCAGCCATTTTAGCCCAATAGTACCGCTCCTTCACCTTGGCTAGCGTTCGTTCCACCCCAAAATGGCCTCCGGTTACACCACCGTGTAGTTCCTTGAGCACGTCCTCTCTGAGTTCCTCGGGTAAGACAATCTTCCATTCAGTCACCGTTCCATCTGTCGACTCGCAGCGTCGACAGAGTACTGAGTCTCGCATTTCCAGTCTTTCCCACTGCCCCCAGTATATTTTGCCAACGACGCTCCGTGCCTGAGCGTAGCTCCATCCCGGGCGCTCCTCAGACTCCTCCTTACAGGTTATAATCCCGCAAAGCATGGGATCCCGTCGTTGGGCTTGAACGATCCCAGTTGACGTTACATGTGGTCTCATTTGCAGCGCTCTTGCCAACGCTTCGCCTCCGTCCGCATCATCGCTCCGTCCTGTCTCAACAGATGTAATTTGGTCCGACAGTTGCACCTCATCCGGCAATCCGCACATGTCTGCATGTCCTACGCGACAACCCATCAGCGTTTCCGTGTTTCATACCCGGGCGGTGTATTATCTCGTAGTCGAACTCTTCGATTACTTGTATCCATCGGGCTACCTGCCCCTCAGGATTCTTAAAGTTCAAAAGCCATCGCAAGGCGGCATGATCCGTCCGTATTGAGATATGCCTCCCGTACAAGTACTGTCGGAAATGCTTGAGGTAGTATACTACCGCCAAGGGTTCCCTGCGGGTGACGCAGTAGTTCCTTTCGGGTTTCGAGAGGGTCCTGCTGGCGTATGCAATTACTCGCTCTACTCCGTCCTGAATTTGGGATAAGACCGCCCAAATTCCTTGCCCACTAGCATCCGTATCCAACACGAAAGCTCCTTCTGGCCTTGGATATGCAAGGATGGGCGCCTCCTGTAAATGTGTCTGGAGAGTTTCGAATGCCGCCTCACAGGCCTCGTCCCACACGAAGTCCTGCGATTTTTCCGTTAGCTGATGGTAGAGGTTTGGCCACGCTGGCGAAGTCCTTGATAAACCTGCGGTAATAGGAGGCCAGTCCTATGAAGCTTCGCACTCCTTTCACGTCGGTAGGCGCGGGCCACGACTTGATGGCCTCGATTTTGCCCGGATCGGTGGATACTCCATTTTCGGTAACCACATGTCCGAGATACTTTATAGACTTCTGGAAGAGAAAGCATTTCTTCGGCTTTAGTTTCAGCCCTGCTGCTCTGAGCCTCCGGAATACCTCGCGTAGACGCTGTATTTCTTCCAGCTCGCTCCGACCGTACACGATAACATCATCGATATAAACCAAGAGTGTTTCCCACTGTAGTCCAGCGACTACCCTCTCCATCAGCCTTTCGAAAGTGACAGGGGCATTGCACAAGCCGAAGGGCATAACCCTCCAGCTGTACAGTCCCCCGCGCACTACAAACGCCGACTTACGTTGGGCATCCTCGTCCATTTCAACTTGCCAATAGCCGGATGCGAGGTCTAGTGTTGGAAACCACCTCGCACCCGACAAGGCATCCAAAGTGTCGTCGATCCTTGGGACGGGATACGCGTCCTTTATGGTCGCCTCATTAAGCTTGTGGTAGTCCACGCAAAAACGTTGACTCCCATACTTCTTGTTGACTAATACTACATTTGAGGCCCATGGACTATTTGACGGCTCTACCAATCCGTGTTCAAGCAAGCCCTTGACCTGTCGGTCAATTTTCTGCTGCTTATGCGGTGGTTGACGCCTCAGTCTCTGCTTCATCGGGCGACCATTCCCAGTGTCGATGTTATGTTTCACCCAGTTGGTCCTCCCAAGGTCCTCGTCTCCAGTCGAAAATAAGTCCTCAAAATCGGTAAGTAAGCGGGCTACTTGATCGTGATACCGTGGTTCCATGTTTTCCACACTGCGCCTCCAGAGATCTTCCAAGTGTCCAGGAACGCGGAGTGGCTGCGCATATTCGTCTAGAGAAGTCACAAGGGGTACTTCCATCACATCCTCTCCGTCTACAGGTGTAAACCGTCCCGCAGTTGTTCCTGATCGAACAATGCAACTCCGGTCTCCTGGATTAAGCACACGCAGCACTAGCTTTTCCTGATCGGGCTTCACTAGTGTTCTCGCGAGAATTAGCCCTTTCTGCGCCAGTTCTCCGCCTCCTTCCATTGGCTCCACGATTCCACATTCCCCTGCGAAGAATTCTCCAGTCGCTTTCCCACCGAGTAAAACCTCGTGACCAGGTGGTATGACACTGGTCTCTGTCACAACCACCCGGGCATGAAGCGCATTTCCCCATTTGTTTGTGCAGGGAATGTGCTCTCCGTGACGTACGAGTTCGGCCTTCTGGAAGTCAAGTGTCCCTCCGGACAAAGAAAAGAAATCCATTCCAAGTATTCCCTTAGCCGTGGTTTTCGCAATGACCGCTCGCACTGGGCACGCATAATGTCTCCATCGGGGTGCCGTCAGCTTGTAGTACTCGGCTCCCATCCTGTTCCAACAGTGGACGCCTCTCTTGGGGAATTTGGTTGTAAACTTCGGCAGACAGGATGGTATCCGTAGTGCCGGTGTCTACCAGAAACGGAATCATAACTGACCTAACCTCGCCTAACACGTAGAATCCACTCGCCGTGACTCCCGGCGAGACGTTAGCTTCCACTTTCGGTTTGAATGACCGCCGTTTCCTAATGATGTCCTGCTTTGATCGACCCCTTCTAGTGTCCAGCCTCCTCTCGGGTCGCAGAGTAGGCTGTTGGTCGTTTCCCGGCAGCGTTTTTCCTTGGCAATCCCTGGCGAAGTGTCCCATTTCCTGACACTTATAACACTTGTCCTCTGGGGTTGCAGGTCTCCTCGCACGCTGCCTATAGGGCCGTGTGTCCCGTCGCCTCTCCGGAGGCGCAGGTGTCTCTGGATTCTTCTGTTCATCCTGTATGGTCTGGTGGTATTGCTTCAATTGCTTTACCACATCCGCAATGATGGCGTCCCGATATGGATCGTCATCGTCTCGTCCCATACGACATTTCTTGTCTCTTTTTCCACTTCTTTGTTCCTCAATCTGCTCAAAGTTTTCGGTAGCCAGAGCCGCCCGAATCGCGTCATTCAGGGTGGCCGGCCGTGATCGGAAAACTCCTTCGCGAATTGTCTGGCTGCCGATAGCATCAGAAAAATGACCCCGGGCCAATCTGTATCTACTCTCATCTGAGAGTTCTGGGTAAGACAGGGCGGCAAGTTCCCGCACTGCCTCACCGAGTTCTTGCAGCGTTTCCTTGGGGCCTTGGCGACGGTTTCTCAATTCCATGAGAAAATTCTCTGCCATCTGTCCCGGACCAAAACGCGCAGTTAGTAAGTCCATTAGCTCCTTGTAACTAAATCGTCTATCCTTTTTCTCTCCTTGACGACTGGTCAAGATTTTCACGGCCGATCCTTGGAGACTAGCGGCAAGATAGGCCGCGGCCTTCTCATCGCTCCAACCGTTTACCTGCTTACAGGCCTCGAAGTGTCCCCTATAGTCTATCCACGGTTGTTTTCCATTGAATCTGTTTTCCATTGAATCCTTGGGCGCCTCACGTCATAACCGAAGCGCCCCATCCTTAATTCCCATGTGACATCAGGAGAGGCCTTCTTGTCAAGTGCTAACTCCACATCTGGAGTACTCGTTGCGCCTCTTGCGTCCGTCGGAGGCGCAGCTTCGAGTTCGCTGTCATCCTTTGACTGCCTTTGTTCCGTGGACCTCGCCAGCGGCCTCCACGTTCTATCTTCATTCACCCTCACTGGCGTAATAGCGCTCTGCTGTAGCGCCTCAGACTTGGTCCTCTGCATCACGCTCGAGTGTTCCGACACAGAGCCATATCCTGTAGTTTCCATGGCGCCTCTTGCGCCTCGCTTAAACTCTATCTCCTTGTCGGCCTCATCAAGCCTCATGTGAGTCAAGCTCGAAGTTGCAACCATACTGCAGAAGCCGTTTCATTTGGGCCTCTGCTTGCTCCGTCTCCCTCTGTAGGAGGCGAAATCTCTCATTTAATTCCTGCATGGCTCACGAGTGGAGGTGTCCATGCAATCTCTTGGTTTGTCCGCACTCATTGTGCGTCGTACGCCTCCTGTAAATTCGGACGCCTCAAGTGAAGTCGAATCTGTCATTTGCTCCTATTTGTTTTGTTCTCCTTGAAATGATCACCGACGTTTGGCTGAACACACTATCCCACCGCTGCCACCATTTGTGGCGGACCCGGGTAGTAGTGATTTTCTACTACTTGGTTCCTCGCCCCTACTGAGTTGGTCACAAATGTAAGGTCTCAAAAACGAGCGTCTAGGGCCTCACTAAGCGCCAGTCCGTTTGGCCAGAAATATACCGCCGCGTGTGTAGAACCAAAAACGGAGCCTATCCACGGAGAAGGGGATCTCGTCTAACGGGTAAATAAATGACTGGACCTTGTACTGACTTTATTTGATGACGAATGATTTATTGGCATCTTAAGAAAATTACAGAGGTTTACTTCACTTCCAAATGCTCAATTTGGCCGAGCGCCTCTCCGTGCCGTCGCACTGTACTTAGCGCCTCGCTTAATTGTGGCTGTCTGCATGTAGCTGCACTACTCCTAGCGCATCGCGAGTGCTGCTTATCCTAGCGCCTTACTACTTGATAGCCCTGCCGTCCAACTATATCAGGCGGCCTCACCGCTCGCGCCCAGCGAGCTAGGTTCGCTATCTCTTATACGCGACACCGGCGCCTCAGAACACAACCGTTATATAGCGGGCGTCCTCCCTACGAGGCGTCGGGTCTGCCACGGGTCGCCTTAATTCCTGCGGGCGTCGCTTACCGTTAGCGCTACCACGGTTGTATGTCAGCTCCGTTCAGCTTGAAGTCTCGACTGCAACTGCTCACTCGCGCGCTCGCAGCAGGATCACGCATGCGCTGAGCTCGCAACTCGCGCATGCTCGCTAGCTACTTCGCAAATGTGACGTCAAAAACTACGGTGTTTCTAAGTTACCATTAAAATCTATAAAACATAAGTCCTAATTTGTTTCCATGCTACACTATTGTAAAAGTTTTAACTAAATTTATCTGTTCCGGAATTTATTTCCTTTTTGCTCTCAGGCTGTCCAAGTGGATTTCAACTGTTTAAGTCATCATGCTACCGGCTGGTTTCAGACTCGTTTATCAACGGGATAATAGCACGCACTGCATGTCAGACGTTGGCTAGCAACAGCCACCTCGTGTTCATTCAGAACCAATCAGAACAGACATATTTAGAGGTAATATTAGAATGATCGAAAATTCGCAACTACTTGTATGTTTCGTTCGTACGTGTTTGCGAGGCCATGTTTATAACGTAGGCCTAAATGTCGGCATAGTCGCCAGGTCCGTGACCTCGCCACCATATTGATGAACAATGACTGATGAATAGGGTGGCGACCTCACGGACCTGGCGACCGTATGCCGACATTTACGTTACAGGGTCTAAGCGGGTTCGCAGCTACCGATTTCCAATAATTCCTGGCCCAACAAACGCAAGTTTTCACCATGTACAGAGCTTTCTTACAGAAAGTGCAATTTTCCTTCCGATTTTGAAACCGCCTTTTTTCCCTTTCCGTTATAAATGCCGTGCGTGATGCGCTGCATTCAAATAATATGCCTTCGTTCCCTGACAACGGTCTTATTTACATAAAACGGTAACGCCCCCAATGCTGAAGCCGTGTAGGAGATTCACATTAGGGGCGTTCGAGATGCTCACACCGGGTAACACCAACCTACACCGAAGCGTTCTTTTAGCCATCATATGTTACACGAGTCTTGCCGCGGTGGCAGCCACTACTGCCCGAGCTCTCGAGCGGGTCTGTGGTGTAAACTCGGTGTAATGACGTCACCTAGTAACCGTGAGCAGTAAAAAATGGCAGACAGTTTGGAATCGCGACGTGAGTACAAAGAAAAACACAGATTTATGACACAAAATAAGAGGGAATAGGGCTGTAAATACATTTTACTAAATCAGTAGATGTCTGTGGGCATTGACAAAGTTTGTTGCGGCACTTTAGGTCAACATTTTTCGCGTGGCGCCGGCTTAATTTTTCATCGCGAGTCGAACAATAACGGCATTAATAAAGCCCCATCCGGCAACAACCTTTGCACTGTGCTCCCATAATTTAAAGCGAAACCCCGTGTCGTTCGTTTTGCATCTTCTGGGTGCTTCCCCCGGTGTAAACCCCATGTTACCCGGTGCAAGCATCTCGAACGCCCCTATTGGTGAAAGCTTGTCGGCTGGTCTATCACTGTATTAGTGCTGCAAGAGGGCGCACTATATTAGGAATTTCCAACGCGTGCACAATCCAATATCGATCACCGACGGTCTTGGGCCAAGACTATGGCTGGATCCGAAATTGTGGAAGCGCTACCACGGTTGTATGTCAGCTCCGTTCAGCTTGAAGTCTCGACTGCAACTGCTCACTCGCGCGCTCGCAGCAGGATCACGCATGCGCTGAGCTCGCAACTCGCGCATGCTCGCTAGCTACTTCGCAAGTGTGACGTCAAAAACTACGGTGTTTCTAAGTTACCATTAAAATCTATAAAACATAAGTCCTAATTTGTTTCCATGCTACACTATTGTAACAGTTTTAACTAAATTTAAACGCGAATAAATCATTTTCTAACGCGCTTACGCGCCGTCGCTGCCATCCTGAGATCTCAGGGAATTTCCACTCTGCAAAGCGACGTGACAATACCCTGAGGAAATACACGCAAATCTGTGGAGCGAGCCGGCTGTTGTCTTGAGCCAACTCACGCCCGAGTCATTTTGATGTAATTTAATCAATTCGGTCATGTTATGCCGAAAAGAAACAATTTCTATACTTTCCAGAAATTGTATTGGGTTCCGTTCCTTATGACTGTCCCATTCCTACCAAACTTTCAAATGGCGAACCTTATTTACTCCGCAGTTTTTCAAATTAATAACAGGGATGCATGCTGACGAATGTAATGGAACGGATTCCCCAGTATGCTTTAAATAGCAGCCAATCGCCGACGCGGACAACGGCCAGCTTTACCGAGTACATGTATCACATGCGTGCACGGTGTTTACAATCTGCGCGCGTGACATTTGAATGCTTGCAATCGTGCTACAATGCACTGCAAGCGTCCTGATTGGTCCAGCAGAGGCGACAGGATTTCTGTCGCTAGTCCCACCGCCAAATGGGGCCTTTTTCAACAGGGCCACTGTACGCAGGAGTTGGGGAGTGCGTTAAAGGGGCACTGTTGCAAGAGGATGCGTCGCTGCGCACCTGTGGAAGAAAACAATAAAAATACACTTGATATACTTGATTAGGAATTCGGCTTTACCGAAGTAGGACAAAGTCGACCTGAGGATTAAAGAACGGGCACAAGTCAAAGTAGAATTTGCAAAATAATTTATTCAAGATCCATACAGTTTTATTATTGTTCATTCATCGTTAGTACACAGACTAAATACCTAGATTGAGGGAGACCGACATTCTCGATTCGACGGAGTCTTCAATACCCGTCTTCAGCGGTCTCGGAGACCCAACGGCCATGCTTCTTAAACAACCTGTCGGGAACACCGCAATTAGCCGCGGCTGACGCTCCACCTTGCTCTCAGACTGTGGAGAGAGAAACTCATGGGGTCTTTCCCTATTGTTTGGATTGCCTCTTAAAGTAATTCTCTAGATCTACAGTATATAGGAAAGTTGCTTGGACTTAAAGACATAACCACCGCTATTCTTGCTACGAGCCATGCCAGAAAAAAAAACAGACAAAAAGCGTTTTAGCATGGAAACTGGGCAGGTGGGGTTATTTGTCGATGCAATAATAACCCAGGCACCCTGTCTATACATGTCTGTTTTCTCGACAAAAATGTTGACAAAATTATCAAAGAACATAATATCGGATCTCTTTATAGCGACGAGTTCACTGAACCTGAAAAAAACCTGCGAAACCTACAAGACACAAAGTGCATAATCTAAGGTCCATAAAAAAGTGATGCATTGGGATGGCCGTAAATACAGCATATCTGGGGTAAAAGGCGATTTCTTGAGAACCGGTTTGGCAAGCATTCGTTTGCACCGTTCCAGTACCAACTTTAAAAATTGTGTTGCACGGATTATCGAAATTGTTCATATCTTGGATCCATTTAAGACCATAAAAGGTTGACTCAATGCTTGAAAAAACATGTCCCTTGCTGTCTTAAATGAACAATATAATCTGCAATATGGCTGGCGGAAGCAGGAAGAGGACAGAAGTCTTTGGAGGATGCTCACTCAGCCCAGCGCTCAAAACCTCTTCTGTAGCCTATCTGACGGAAGTAGAAGGTGCTCTTGAGGCTAGAAGAACCGTGTGTAAAACGTCCGAACAACCCGTCATTCGATCGTGATGAGAAGATGGCAAAATGCCTGTTTGAATAGATACAAGAATTTGAAACAATAGCTTATCAATAAATACGTAATATATGCAACTGCACATAGAAGGGCTTGTTACAATTACAATGCCCTCAGTTCTTCTCAGGAACTGTCACCTGATGTATACTCGTTCCATTCAGGAACGTGCCACTACATCAAATTCGTTTCCCTCGGAAACGTACCGTACTGTTCAGAAATCCGTCCTCTCAAGACCCGTTATTAAATGACGTCTGTTCCTCTCAGGAACACATGTTACAGGTTTAACTGTCTGCAGAAGTATTCAAGCGAATAACCAATACAGGGTCATTAAATGTTTCGGACCCAAAAAAAGAATTTGCATTGCCGCAGCGGCCTCTTACAAAGACTCCGCGAGGATTCCCAATCCTCAAAATCTCCTTCGAAAAATTAGAAATGAACTATTGCTTGAAAAGAGAATAGGCCAAAAAGCGGCCGATGGCCAACAAGGTTCAACGAGAGTACCTATTGCCTTACAGGCATGTAATTGAAATAGAGCTCGAGGAATTAAGTATAAAGGTGGCACGAGCCAATTATTTTCTCCACCCCAGTGGGAAGCCAATTATTTTCTCCACCCCAGTGGGGAGAAAATGTATCTACATGTGCTGTTCCGGGGCACCAGTATTTTGAATTAATTGAAAACAGGGGTTTTCTTGTTAAGATTGTCGACAAATCTATCGACGGTGTGAGGGCCAAGATCGAATAAATAAACTGAACAAAAGATGTGCGAAACACCCCATCATCGAGATCGATTAACCTGCTCATTTCGTCCGCAATATGGTTCTCTTCTCTGGGGATCCACTGAGGATCCATTCAATCATGCTATCATGGCATAACTTGAAAATATCAAGGCTTATCGAATGTAACTTGGGTATCATATAATCCGCCTGGATGATTGATACCACGGACAGATTATCCGTAAAGAGCTTAACTGATCTCTTTGTTAATCTTTGTTAAAATGCGTGAAGAGCAGTTCTGATGCCTTCCAGTTCCCGCCAAGTGGAACTTTCTCGGGACTCGGTCTCAGACCTTGATCTATAATTGATCAAATCCAAGCATTGTATACAAAGGCCCCGCAACCGGTATTACTGGCGTCACTGTAAACGAGAAACCTGAGGAACTGAATAAGGTAAAACAAGACATTTGTTAAAAGCAACCAAATTATGTTTCCAGGCTGTATACCCGAGGAAATTTTGAAATTACGGTCCCAACTTGAACTGCCGTTAATTTCATGATGGAGGAATCTGGTCATAAGTCTGACTACAGGGCCAACTACTGGCATAGAAGAACTTATCTTTCCTGTAACAGATGCCAACTTCCTGGCAGAGGTCAAAGGATAATTATTGATAATACCATCAATGGCATCATGTGTCATTGATAGGTCTTTCCGCACTAGAAATCGACCCGTCTGTGCCGTTCCACGTCAAACCCAACCATTCAATACTCTGTGTGGGAATCCACTTGGATTTTTCTCGACTCTAGTTGGGAACTAATCCCGCATTGATCAAATCAGGTTTGACAGTGGAAGAAATCTTTTCGCCAAACCTTCATCAAGGGCTCTGTACCACCCGTCGTCAAGATAAAGACCGATGAAAATCCCTTGTTCCATTCAGTGTTTGACCAACGGTCGAAGGCACTTGGTAAAGATGTATGGGGCTGTTGACAATCCAAAAGGAAGAACTGTAAAAACAAAGAATCCATCTATATCATAACGGGGCCAAGAAAAAAACAAAAAACGTTTGATGGGGCTAAAAAATGTCCAGGTGATGATATCCCGACTTAAGATAAAGGAAAATAAAAAAATTGCCTTTGCGAAAATATTCTACAGCCACTTTCCAGTCGTCGAATTTGGTGGATTGTTTCCAAATATGTGCATTGACGTGTCTGAGATATAAAATTAACCTGTTTTTGATCGAGACTGAAAGTGGGTTAACAACTGTGGGTTGTTGACTTACTTGCCGAACTAACCCTTTTAAAAACAAAACGAACATTATCAAGGACATATTTATAAACTAAAGGTGGGGTGGTGATCAACGGAAGTTTATAACCTTGATTGAACACACTGATAACAAATTTGTTTGTTCCTATCTTTTCCCAAAACTTAATAGCTCGTTTAATTCTGCCTTTGACGATTGGCTAAGAGTGTCCTTGTTCGTAATTAAAGAAGCTTTGTTGCAAATTGTCCGGCCTGGGGCTTTCACGGTAGCTATACTGAACTCCTCAGTTGCACAATCTGGTTGAAAAATGAGAAGACTTTTATAAAAGGACACGAAACTATACCATCTGCAAGATGGCAATTATGCACCTAGGCGTAACAGGGCATAAATCCACATGGAACCATTATATATGAAAGTAATGGTTCCGACGATTAATAATGAACACAATATGCAATCATTCAACAGCATTGTCTTTCTGGAACAAGGCCATAATAAATGAATTACATAATCCGAGAACACCAAAAAACCGACCCGACAATGAGCTTGGTGCAACGTCACCATCACTGCTTAGTGGTGTTGGTCTGACCGGTGGTCGCAGAAGTTGCGAGGGTAACGGGGCATGATCGTCTTCAGTGACCGGCACGCTTGCAGCTGAAGCAAACGTCGGTTGCGGCTGGCTGCCTTTGGCTAAAGCGTCGTCTACCGCATATCTACCTTGGTCGAGGAGAGAAGGTTTTGGGCCTTTTCTACCTTCAGGGAGATACTGGAATTGAACTCCCACTGAATTTTATTACTTTTTAACTTAAATGTAGGTGTTTATCTTGATTTCATCGGTTTTTCCCTGCGAGGTGGATGTTTGGTGCTCAATTTCCTTCTTGAAGCCAGTATAAGCTTGTCCTCGAAATAGGACTTGAACGAGTCCAATAATTCTGAAAATGGAGAATTGGTCCTGGAATTGCCCGAAGCACACAGCGTGTTTTCTTCAGACATTCCGCTATATGGTAACACGGCGTTAAGAAAGAAAATTTAGTACATCCTGTCTGTAGCGTGCGAAAAGCCTGAGTGACCAATGCTGAAGCATGCATCTTTATACTGCATTGCTACAATTGTTATTCAATACACCACTGCACCTGTGCCCCAAGTATGCGACACCCTCCTGCTTCTTTAGAAAATACATTTGTTTTATCCTGGTCCCAGCCTGCAGTTGCCGTCTTAGTCTTGGTTGCCGTCTTAGTTGCCGTCGTCAGTCTTGCTCTCGCGGATGGTCTGGGTTACAATGCTGATGCAAACACGGCAACGTATGCAAAACGTTTATCTCCTGCCCTAGTCACCTTACCTCACCTATTCTCTTCATGCCATGTGGCACACAAGGCCCGAAGACTCCCGAAAACCAGTTCTGTCGGCCATTACGGTATGTACCTTGGCCATTACGGTATGTACCTTGTCCATTTCTTCCCAACCAGTTCTTTCTCTTTCTGCCGTCTTTCGCCCCCATCTGTTTTCTTGGGTCTGCCTTGCTTTCGTCGCCCTTCCGAGGTCCAGGTCACGAGTGAAGTCAGACTGCAGTTGTTGTTTGGTTCTTTGGGTCTCTTGTCGACAATAAACTTCCACCTCCCCCTTCGTATGTATGTGCAATACATTAAAAGCGACGAGATACGAAGCTTAAAGCAGAAGACATTGCAGAATCATCGTCGCTTCCTCGCGTGGTCGGTCCATACAGAATACACTTCTTGCGTTAATTTTTCCCAAGTGGTCCCAACCTTGTTACGTGTATAACAAGGTTGGGACCGCTTGGTTGGGACCCAAGACCCAGTAATACATTACTAATTTTTTCTATTAGGAGTCGTCAATCAGAGGCGTGGAGGGAATTTGAGCCATAAACCAGGGCCTATATCCACACATTTGTTTACTTTCTGCTTCAGGGGCTGGCGAGTATGGCCGCAGTGAAAACTGACTACTGGATAGGGCTGACATTTACAGTTGATGTGGACGATGCGCACTGGCTAGACGATACTAAGCTGGGTCATTTTACTGCGTGGGCCCATAGTCAACCGTTTGCTGAAAACATTCCCTGTGTACGACTCCAGAGATCTACGGAATATCTCTGGAACGACAGACGATGCTCGTTGACCTTCGGCTACATCTGCGAGATCGAAAGTAAGTTGCAAAAATAGATTTCAAGTAATCTATAGGCCTACACCAATCCGATAACTGAGGACCTGTTCTCTAGCTCTGTACGTCCGCCATAACTGGGGGCCATCCAGTGCCATGAACTTTACGTTATATGTTGTCACTTCGAACAATTTGCGCATTCTTTGTTGAAGCCTGGGAACACAAAGGAGGCGCGTTGTGCACTATTCAATTTTAACAGCAAGACAAAACGCACACTTCATGGCACTGGATGGCTCCCCAGTAATGGCGGCTGCGCCGGAAAGGAGTCCTTAGTTGCCGGATTCGTGTATACGATGTGGGAAGAGAGTGAGGCCTATGCCTACTTTGGACTCAAAATTTGTTTTTACTTTATGCATATTTTTGTCTTTTGTTTTTAAATTATTCAGTACCTGACAATGAGAAGCCTGTTATAACACAAACTCCTAATAACCCCAATCTCGGTAGGATTTGTATATGTTGCAGGCCCAATTCAAACAACGAATGTTTCTGTCTAATTAAAATAAAGTCACACAGTTTTAATTAGACACGACAGAAGTCAGGGATCTGAAAAATCTGCCAGCTTTGTGCCGATAGACTGTCTGCATGTCGGCATAAGTTCGGCGTGAATAAAAAAGCCTAACTTCTTGGGATTTTTATTTCGGAATGCGATAAATCTGCAACAAGTTTGGTGGTTTGATTGAAAGATATTTTGCCTTTCAACCAGAAGATCGGTGTTTCGATTCCAAATATCAGCTTTTTTTGCTGTGATGATCCCTTCGTTTCTGTGGGAAAAGGACACAAGCTTAGAGAAGAATATGTCAGAGTCGGTGTAAGGAAACATCCTTGCTTCACACCGCTGCGGATGTCGAATGGTTTTGGATGTATACACCGTCGTAGCTGACAATACGCCTTTCTTAATATTTATTCATAAACGGACCAAAGCGAGGCTATAGTTCCTCCGAAAAGTAAACAAACCATTCAACGCACGCACGATGCATGGCAGCTATCGATGTCAACGCAAGGGACCTTAGCTTAGCCTCAAGTTTCGTCGATTCATGGTCGACTCCAGGATTATATCAAAAGACAGACAGTTTGCAAAGAATGCAGGTACTTCTCAGCGGCGTAGGTGCAAGATTTGAAAGGTAGGAATTATGTAAAATGATGGTGTTTACATCCGCATAACCTGATGAAATATCGTAACGAACGACATGCCTACACCATGTACACAATACATGCAGATTCACTCGTTATGCTCGTGTCGTGCCTTCGTGGTAAAATTGTACTGAAATGCCTGCACTACATTTTCCTTTATTACGGCATATTAAAATCAACCACCAAAACGTGAAATTCTGTTAAGAAATCGTAATATTAGCATGGAAATGTTAACAAATTTCGAAAAGAATTGGGAAGTTGATCATGGCTAATTCATACCTTGTGTGCATACTGTGCAAAACATGAAACATTTTTATGATCAACTTCCCAAATCTTGTCAAGGTGACGACCGTCCCAAGTTTGTCCTCCATATGTTTTTTTTTTTGGGGGGGGGGGGGGGGAGTGGGGGGGGGGGGGGGGGGGGTGGGGGGGGGGGGGGGGGGGGGGGGGGGGGGGGGGGCGGGAGGGGGGAATAGCCATGTGGGGAAACGCACGTAGCTGCTAGCAGAAAAACATGGGCTCTATTATTCACACTTTCAAATAGGCCTACTAGGGTAAATTCGGTCAGGAAACTTGATTTTAGCAATGAAAACACTTTAATTATGTCATGCTCCATTGCATTCCAAAAATTTCTTTCTCTTTCGTTTTTCAACTCCTCAGACCCACAAATTAGCAGAGTTGCAATAAAGTACGGCATGGAAGATGGAATCTCTGTCGGCAAAGTATTTCTGCGAGGTAAAATTTGTTGTAATTTAGGGTCTTTTTTTTCAACCAAAAATTCCAACATTTAAGGTAGCAGTCAATCCACCCATGCTGGCACACACAAACCCCGGGCACAAACCCTTTTTTTGTGCATTTACTAGTACCTGTATTTACTTTTGCAGTCTCTATACTAGGGGAACAGTGACAAAAATTATTAATACAAGAATAGATCCACCTTTATACAAAGCTTTCCATGCTGATATTACAAAAAATCCTGTTAAAACAGGGCACTTTTGCAGTGCCTATATACACAAGTGTTGAGTTCAGCTGTGTGCATGTATAACTCGTACCTGCTTGATACAGTGTAGTAGAGACCATGGACAAGGCTGTGTCCTTAATGTGCATTTGATGAGCCATGGGGAAAATGAATTTAGTAATTACAATTAAATGCCGTTTTAGGCAAATTCTTAACAAAAGCGATTCCTTTGCTTTTTTTCTTCAGAAAATGAGGAATAAGATTGACCTCCATCTACACGGGATTCTCATCAGTCCATATACTTCCTGACTACTTGCGGCTTCTCCCGACAGAAGAGTGTGTAATCCTTTTTCTCCACGCTTTGGTCTTCTTTAAGTAAAATGTCCTGTTGCCACTTCGTGTCTGGGGCTTCCATATTTGATAAATGATGATAAAATTACAGCTAGGCCTACACAAGACTTTTTCTCAAATGCCCTGCAGCTAGCTGTATGGACTTTGACTTATATTAATTGCAAAGGACAACCACACACAAAACTGTGTTAAAGCCTTGCTTGACACATTCTATTTTTAGCATGTGATCAGCTACATGTAAGTACATGTACACTCCATGGTGTATTCACATAACATGGAGGCCTACTTGGCAGATGTACATGCAACTACGACAGTTATTTGATAATCATGAATGAACATCCACTGTACATGTATTTAACCTTTTTAATTTTGAGAAAACTGTCCAAGGAGTGAATACAAGTAGACACAGTTTGTGTGCTCTTATGAAAGCTCCACTGCCCTTACAGAAATGTAAGCTTGCTGCAAGCTTGCATTAAGCTTGTAACTAGATTGCGGCAAGCTTATTAAGCTTGCGGCAAGCTTATACAAGATTGCAGTCTTGTGCGCAAGCTTCTGCGCAAGCTAACGGCAAGCTTGCAGGCTTGCCGCATACTTGCCGCATACTTGCCGCAAGCTTGCCGCAAGCTTGCAGGCTTAGTGCAAGCTTGCTGCAAGCTTGCATGTGCACCTGCAACCTTGCTACAAGCTTGCATGTGTGCCAGTAAGCTTGCCACAATTAGCTTGCCACACCTTGCACGTGTGACTGCAAGCTTGCAGCAATTAGCTTGCAAGATACCTGCAAGCTTGCACATGTGCCTGCCAGCTTGCAGCTAGCTTGCATGTTTGTAATTTTATTTACATTATCTCAATTCAAGGACTTTTTTTTCATTATTTGTAATCTTTTTCTCATATACATGTAAATCAATTTCTAGATCTGCAACAAATAATTGCCTTATGGGACTATCATTTCCTTAATAGTTATGTTGTACATACAGTACATTGTACAAGAAATTGTTTGGAAAACAAATAGGTTTCTTAGCAACATAAGACAAGTTGATATTAAAATTATTGAATCCTTTTTACTTTTTATGTAGAAAAAAAGAAAAAAAATGAATGCAATTAATGCCAGGTTCCATTCATGAGCCTAATCCTACACTTTTTAAACAATGTTAAGATGGTTGAGAACCAGTCTAGGGATATAACAATGTTAATATGGTTGAGAGCCAGTCCAGGGATATACACTATCTCTGGTGAGTATATAGCATATGTATACCAGCCTGAACCAGACTTTTTCAACTCCATGCTGGTATGAAAGTGCTGCAAGGGCGGGAAATCCAAATGTGGTGATATTTCTCATCTGAAATCAGCTTTATCAGCCCCCTTTTTATTTTACTGAGGTAATACTTGCAAAAACTAAACAAAACTTAAATAATGAATAGTTTATTTTGTGGATATTTGCCCACAGAGCATAAGTATAGGATCCATTTGTTTCTCGTGTCATGCTTGTACTTTTTTGTAGACAAACCATTGTAAATTTGCATTGTTCATCAGGTTGACATGAACCACAGTATATTGTTCATTATCAATTATAGGACACTAGCATAGATTTCTTTAGTCTTAAATAATTATTTTACCTATAAATATCACTAAGTATGGACAGTATATATCAGGAAGTGCAAATTTGACATAAAAAGTAAGCAGTTACATAGGCCTACATTTATGTAGTTTAGCTTAAATTAGCAGGAAAAATTAGATACTGTGATATCAGGATATTACTATTATTAGCCAGTCCTTGGTTCTGTGTACTAATCTTCTCATAACACCTATCTGATTTATGCCTAAATTAATTAAGTAGGACTGAGTTTTATTTTTAGTAATGCATTCCTTTCAGCTGCACTATGGCTGGCACATGAAGAATATTGGGGCTTGCATGATACATATGTACCGAGTGGCACAAGTAATGCTGTAACCGAACATACGAACCGAACATGATTTTACGAACATGATTTGTCCGTACCGACATGCATGACTCGGTACCAACATGACTTCACAATTGATATCTACACGGACGTCGCTCGATCGGTGCCGATCAAATATTGTATTGGCTCCATCGCCGCAACGTGCCAAAGCCATAGATAGTCCATGGGCCAGACCAGATATTGGTACCACCCAAGGTGGCAAAACATTAAGGGTGCCAAATGCTTTGTAGGATCGACCTAAGTACAAAACCATGTGATAGCATCTCCAAATGAGCAGCTTAGTCTCCGTTTTTCTTAGTTTTGTGTTTTGCCATTAAGTTACATGATAATTCCATTATATGTACATCCTTTGGCATAATATTAATAACGCTGTTACTGCAGGTGGTTATGGCAATAAAATACAGACAGGCAGTTGGTGAACAATTAATCCTATGCCAGTATGTTGATTGTTACCATAAATTTGTAAAGGGGGGGGGGGGGGAAGGGGGGGGGGGGGGGGGGGGAGGCTCTTACCCATTCAGTGACACAGGCATTCTGATTGACTTGTTTTGATTATTTGAAATAAAATGTTATATTATTTTATTCCAAATTTGTATTTCGTCCAATTGTGGCGTTTTTACTGAGTTAATTGTACATTGGTGGTATGGGAGAGTTTCCCCGGTTTTTGGTTGTGCGAGTAAGGGAACGTTTTTCAGTTCCTTTAGGTTTGTGTAAGGGGGGTGAAGGCTCTTACCCATTCAGTGACACGGGCGTTCTGATTGACTCGTTTTGATTATTTGAAATAAAATGTTATATTATTTTATTTCAAATTTGTATTTTGTCCAATTGTACCGTTTTTACTGGGTTAATTGTACATTGGTGGTATAGGAGAGTTTCCCCGGTTTTTGGTTGTGCGAGTAAAGGAACGTTTTTCAGTTCCTTTAGGTTTAGCAAGAGCTAGCTTTCTGGGCTTCCGTCTGCCCTTCATCAGTTGCGGGTTGATTCAAAATGAATCGGATTACCTCGCATTTGGGTAAATCTTGAGAGCGATAGAACCAGCTTTTGTTATTTTGTTTAGTTAGAGCAGGATAGTTTAGTGTTCAGTGACTGCTCTTTTTATAGTTCTGGTTTGTTACTGGTATTGTTATGGATATTAACACTGAGTGGAGTTTTGTCTTTTTGAAGTGTCCTTTCATTATTTTGATATACGTTGGCTTGTTTAGGCGTGTGGCGGCATGCTTTATTTTTGTCGCCGTTTGGTGTTAGAAAGGATTTTTGCATGTTTAACATTCTGGCCACTCTCATTTATGGGTGTTTTAAGGTTATCTACCGCTCGTAGATTTTTCCCAATGTTTTAGCAATTGTCGGAACAAACTCTTAGTTGTTTACCCAAAGCGGTATATTTTTCAGTTCCTGAAGGATTTGCTTTGGATAGGTTGGTAGTTGTTCACAGGTTGTTGCTAGTTAGGTTTTTACAGTTTGCGTTCGCATCCATTTGTAATTGGGTTGCTTTTTTTTAAGTTTGGTGATCTCTTAGTTTTGTTTAGCCTTGACATTTTTTAGGCGTTTCGGTATGAATATAACGATATGCTGCTGTTTGTTATATTCTGTAGTGTTTGGGTAATTTTTGTCAAGGCGTCTATCTCTTGTTTTGAGTTAAGCGATCTATTGTTTGCGCTTTTTTGCGCAATTTCTGCTTTTAGTTGGTCTAGGTTATGGTAGGGACTGTCAAAGTTTGGTGATGTGTCTGTTGTATATACGGTTAAGTTGAGACACATTGCTGGCTTGACCAAGTTTCATCATCATACAACAAAGCATAATGGTGTAATTGCGAATTGTTCAACCATATCCTAACCCAAGTGCTAAGGATTTATGAAGAAGCTTCATTCTGACTAGGCTTAAAAAGTGGGCATTTTCTACCACTAAGCTGCCACCCTGGGATTGCTATCACATCAATTTATCATCCCTAGATATAGACCTCTAAAAAAAATGCATTTAGGTTTTGCCACCTCAGGTGGTACCAATATGTGAAATTTTGGCCTCTGGCCCATGGACTAAGAGTTATACCGCGCAGCTATGCATCTGCACGATATGCTGATAATAACTGTCGATTGATCGGAACGGTTTGATTGATAATGACCTCTAGCAGCGTGGCATACATTTTGCATTGTGAAAATGGTGTTTCGGGACAGAATTTCGCACAACATAGTGAAAAACATTTTGAGGGAAATCAACAAGCCCTCTTACAGAAACACAGCGATACTTGCGGGTACTACAAACAATCGTCAGAAAATAAACACTAAAGGCTAGGAAAAAAATACCATCCCACGCAGTCTCACGATGGTTTGCACATGGTACAAATCACAAAATGCATGCACACCGCAAGTTCCGACAGTAGCGCCGCGCTCCAGCCGCGGACTCTGTTCAGTTTCCCGCGGGTCAATGTCATCCCACCAAAGCCGTTATCTTGTTCATCACGACAAATAAATCGTGTAAAAAGAGCGGGTTTGAAAATAAAAAAATACATCTATAGGCCCTAATTTATAAAGAAAGCTAGCTGCACGTGCGTGATCACTTTCAACCGGAACCCACACCGCCGACAATACTTGCCGAACCCGAACCGAACAAATGTTCGGGAAGAAATTATCGAACTTTTGCCGAACCGAACCTGAACTTGCGGACTTCGTTACAGCATTAGGCACAAGCAATATATAGCTAAATTGAAAGCTCTGGTTGATATGTATGTATGACAGCAGGTTTAATTCCATATCGATATATAGAATCTTGAGCAAGGCACTCAACCACACTTGCTCCCATTCCTGTAATTGGCGGTTCTCCGCTGTTGGATGTGGTAAATAAATAAATAAATAAATAAAAATAAATTGTATAGACTATTGTAAGTATGCAAAAGTGCAAGTTTGATGACAAAAACACAAAATGGGAGGACATTGTCAAGATTTTACTTAACAAAAGCTTTGAATTTTTCTGAGTTGTCCCTGCAGTACATGTAAATATATTAGCTTGCAAAGTTTCAAAAATCAAGCTTGGGTCATACCGCAAGCTTGCGGTAACCTTGCGGTAACCTTGCGGCAAGCTTTCTGGCAAGCATGTGACAAGCTTGCGGCAAGCTTGCGGCAAGCTTGCGGCAAGCTTGCGGCAAGCTTGCGGCAAGCTTGCGGCAAGCTTGCGGCAAGCTTGCGGCAAGCTTGCGGCAAGCTTGCGGCAAGCTTGCGGCAAGCTTGCGGCAAGCTTGCGGCAAGCTTGCGGCAAGCTTGCGGCAAGCTTGCGGCAAGCTTGCGGCAAGCTTGCGGCAAGCTTGCGGCAAGCTTGCGGCAAGCTTGCGGCAAGCTTGCGGCAAGCTTGCGGCAAGCTTGCGGCAAGCTTGCGGCAAGCTTGCGGCGAGTGGAACTCGCTTTGGTCCGTCATGAATAAATATTAAGAAAGGCGTATGCCCTTCACGTTGTTGTGGACCGCGAGAAAATGATATGGAGTAGGTGTGGGGGCAGCCAATTCTTTCCAACACTTTGAAAATCCTATTCAACTCACAACTTCGTGAAGTCTATGAAGGCGATGCAGAGTGACATCTGCTGCTTACGGCAGAGTGACAAGATCATGTCAACTATGGACCTCTTTGCTGGATGCCTGGGAAACCGCACAGGGACACTGGGGTGATAAAGGTCTTCAAAGATTCGTAGTTTAGCTAGGACCACACGGGCGAACACCTTTCTCATCACCGTATGCTCATCAGGGATATGTCACGGTAGTTACAGAGGGTGATGATTTTAGTGTCCCTCGGGTCATGTGGATTTTTTTACAGCACATGCAGAGGAGTACAAGGAGTGGCTGCAGAAGAGCTGTCTTCTCATAATTGATGACTTCAGGGGTCGATTTCACAAAGAGATAATTTGCGATGCGTCGTAACAACTGATGAACCCTTTGCAAAGTTACGACTACCAAATAGGTAATCGCAACTTTGCGAAGGGTTCTGCCATAGCGCCGCGTACACACAAACTGCGACGTGCACCCGTCGTAAGTGTTTTAGTGAAATGCAACTATAAAACCTATCGTAAGCTTACGAAGGGTTCGGCGAGTTGCGATGGGTTTAAGCACCTACGACGCGTCGCAAGTCTCAGTTGTGAAATAGACCCCAGTTGAATAGAGTCATTTCCTGGCGCCTTAATGCAGGCGGGTACGTCAATGTAGAATGGAGTCATTTCCTGGTGCCTTAATGTAGGCGAGTACGTCAATGGTGAATGGAGTCATTTCCTGGTGCCTTATTAAATGTAGGCGAGTACATCAATGTGGAATGGAGTCATTTGCTGGTGTCTTAATGTAGGCGAGTACGTCAATGGTGAATGGAGTCATTTCCTGGTGCCTTAATGTAGGCGAGTACGTCAATGTGGAATGGAGTGATTTCCTGGTGCCTTAATGTAGGCGAGTACGTCAATGGGGAATGGAGTGATTTCCTGGTGTCTTAATGTAGGCGAGTACGTCAATGTGGAATGGAGTCATTTCCTGGTGCCGTAGGCGAGTACGTCAATGTGGAATGGAGTTATTTCCTGGTGCCTTAATGTAGGCGAGTACGTCAATGTGGAATGGAGTGATTTCCTGGTGCCGTAGGCGAGTACGTCAATGTGGAATGGAGTGATTTCCTGGTGCATTAATGTAGGCGAGTACGTCAATGTGGAATGGAGTCATTTCCTGGTGCCGTAGGCGAGTACGTCAATGTGGAATGGAGTGATTTCCTGGTGCATTAATGTAGGCGAGTACGTCAATGTGGAATGGAGTGATTTCCTGGTGCATTAATGTAGGCGAGTACGTCAATGTGGAATGGAGTGATTTCCTGGTGCATTAATGTAGGCGAGTACGTCAATGTGGAATGGAGTGATTTCCTGGTGTCTTAATTTTGTAGGCGAGTACGTCAATGTGGAATGGAGTGATTTCCTGGTGCCGTAGGCGAGTACGTCAATGTGGAATGGGGTCATTTCCTGGTGCATGATGTAGGCGAGTACGTCAATGTGGAATGGAGTCATTTCCTGGTGCCGTAGGCGAGTACGTCAATGTGGAATGGAGTGATTTCCTGGTGCATTAATGTAGGCGAGTACGTCAATGTGGAATGGAGTGATTTCCTGGTGCATTAATGTAGGCGAGTACGTCAATGTGGAATGGAGTGATTTCCTGGTGCATTAATGTAGGCGAGTACGTCAATGTGGAATGGGGTCATTTCCTGGTGTCTTAATGTAGGCGAGTACGTCAATGTGGAATGGAGTGATTTCCTGGTGCATTAATGTAGGCGAGTACGTCAATGTGGAATGGAGTGATTTCCTGGTGCATTAATGTAGGCGAGTACGTCAATGTGGAATGGAGTGATTTCCTGGTGCCTTAATGTAGGCGAGTACGTCAATGTGGAATGGAGTGATTTCCTGGTGTCTTAATTTTGTAGGCGAGTACGTCAATGTGGAATGGAGTGATTTTCCTTGTGTCTTAATGTAGGCGAGTACGTCAATGTGGAATGGAGTGATTTCCTGGTGCCTTAATGTAGGCGAGTACGTCAATGTGGAATGGAGTCATTTTCTGGTACGTTAATGTGGAATGGAGTCATTTCCTGGTGCCTTAACGCAGGCGAGTGTGTCAATGAGGAATGGAGTGATTTCCTGGCGCCTTAACGCAGGCGAGTATATGTCAATCAGGGACGGATCCAGGATTTTGAAAAGAGGGGGGTGGGGGCGCGTGGAATTTTTAAGCATGAAATGCTGATGACAATGAAATAGCGAGCGCGTAGCGCGAAGCCCTAACGGATTCTAAACACAACTTAAAAAATAAGTTCCCCCTCTAAAAAACCCTCAAAACTTCCAGGTATGAATTTTTTAAAGATCAAACCTAGCAAAGGATATAGCTAGGGTTGTTAGGAAGCGGTTTCGTGAAAAGTAGCGAAATCCGTGACTTAACGGCTGAATGAGCACAACATGAACCAAAAATGACGCTTTTTCAAAAATAGCAAATGTGTTTTAATGACTTGTTCATTATCAGACAGTTTACTGACAGTTTAATAATGTGTGTAGCCACCACGTTTGTCAATGACTTCTTGGCACCGTCGCCTCATGGAGTTCACGAGTCTTGTGGCTCTTTGCTGGGGGGTGGCATTCCATTCTTCTTCCAACATCTGGGCCAAGTCAGCAAGGTTGGTGTTGGCATTAATGCGTGCAGATACAGCTCGCTTCAGCTGGTTCCACAGATGTTCCAGCGGGTTAAGGTCAGGTGAGTTGGCGGGCCACACCATCCTGTGAATTCCCTCATGTGCCAAGAACGCATCCACAACTCTTGCTCGATGTGGGCGGGCATTGTCATCCATCAGTTCAAAGTCATCACCAATGGCAGCGGCGACTGGTGCGACATGTGGACGCAGGATTTCATCCACGTATCTGATGGCATTCAGGTGTCCATTGATCAGGACGAGCAGTGTCTTGGTCGTTGCAGTTATTCCCGCCCACACCATAACGTTTCCACCACCAAATGCTGTGATTGGCTGTACACAACACTCCGCATGCTGCTCACCCCTTCGTCTCCAAACTCTTGTCCTTCCATCAACATGACGAAGACACATGCGCATTTCGTCTGTAAACAGGACGTTTGCCCACTCTTGTTGTGTCCACCGTGAATGCGCCCTTGCCCATTGCAAACGGGCTGCCCTGTGTCGTATCATCAGTATGGCCTTCTTTACAAGACGACGAGCGTGAAGACCGGCCCTGTGCAAACGTCTTCTGATGGTAGACGCAATAACCCTCTGACGATTCGGTGGTCGGAGTCCATCCTGGATCTGCGGTGCTAAAAATGAAACACATAACATTAAAATTCGAAAATTAATTCACATTTTTGAGATAAACTTTTGTCGGAAATTGTTTAAAAGGATCAGTTTAACTTCGTAAAAGCATGCGTATGAGCTTACCTGTTGAGGCTCTTCGTCTTAGAGCTCGGATTATGATGAGACGGTCCTCTGCTGGAGTAGTGAATCTTGGACGACCACTGCGTGGTCTATCCCGAACCTGACCAGTCTGCTGGTATTTCCTTCGCAGCTTTCTGATGGCATTGGAGCTGACACCCATCCTTCGAGCCACCCCTTTGACAGAGGTGCCAGCTTCCAACAGGCCAATTGCAATTGCCCTATCCTGATCAGATAACCTGGGCATGATCACTTAGTGCAATGGAAGTGTTGTGTTTGGTGTACAAGTGAGTGTTTAGGTCAGGTGTGGGAGCATGTGCCGCGGCGACACTTCGCCGCGTTCACCCTCTTTCCCCACCCCTCCGGTCTCCTTATAGCGATCGATCGGGCCTGCGCCGGGCCCATCCCCCACCCTTCCAGGAAACTCGCAATCCGAGTCCTACCGCCTCCCCACTCAGTGTCTCGAGTGCCCCTATCAGAATTTCCATCGTCTCAGCAAAAATCACAGCGTCATCGGCGAAGTCCAGATGCGTGATCCGAACATCTCCGAAAGACACTCCACAGTCGGTTCCCCCACCATCCGTCCCATAATCCAGTCCATGCAAGTGTTGAAAAGCGACGGAGCCAGTACGCACCCCTGCCTCACTCCAGTATTAACTGAAAAGAAGTCAGAAACGCCACTGCCGTACTTCACAGCACTCACTGTTCCAGAATACAGGGAGGCGATGAGATTCACCAACCGAGGAGGGATCCCACAGAGCCTAAGGACCTTCCAAAGGGCATCCCTACTGACCGAGTCGAACGCCTTTTTGAAGTCAATGTAGGCTGCAACGGCTTATGATTGAACTCTCGAAAGCGCTCGGTGAGGACTTGGAGAGCCAAGATACGGTCTACAGTGGACCTCTTCGGAGTGAAACCGGACTGCTCAGGGCGCTGGTGATCCAGCAGCTGCTGGCCCACCCGATTGAGGAGCACACGTGCAAAGACCTTGCCCGGAACTGAGAGGAGGGTTACACCCCTGTAGTTGTTACACTCTCGAATGTCACCCTTCCCCTTCCAGATTGGGACAATAATGCCCTTCCCCCAGTCGGATGGGATGACACCCGAGTTCCAAACAGAGCAAATAAGAGTGTGTAACCACAGGAGAGATGCCTGACCGCCCACCTTAAGCATCTCCGTGTATATGCTGCAAACTCCTGGTGCCTTGCCGTCCTTAATCTGTGCCAAAGCCTTTCGAACCTCTTCGAGGCTCGGTGGGTCGCAGGCGGTTCAGCAGTCAGGGGCTCGACGCCTTCCTCAGAGAATTCACAGTCAGGCGGGTCAGCACTATATAGCTTCTCAAAGTACCCAGCCCAACGTTCCCTAATGGCGTGCTCCTCAGTCAGGTTCTCGCCGTCGGCCGCACGGATCGTCGGGCTTCTCGAAGGGATACCCGAAGAGCGCAGTTTCCGGATTGCCCTGTAGGCCAGCCGGGAGTTACTTGTACTTAGGTGGCCCTCGACCGTCTCACAGAGGTCCCGGACTCTGGCCTCCAGGTCCCCTCGCATCGCCCGCGGCGCTTCGCGCCGCAGCTCCCTGTGCTGCTCGGTTTTGCCGTCAAGCCTCGCCTCGCGACTCTTCTCGATGAATTCAGCAGTTTTCTTAGAGATGCCACGGTCTTGTCTCCTCGGTTTCTCCGGAACGCACTCACCGGCTGCCTCCAGGACGTGGGCTCTGAAGGCCGACCATATCGTCTCCGGGTGCACATCGCCAGTCATTCCCTCTAGCGCCTCCCCCAGCCTGCTGGCATAGGCTTGAGCCACGTCTGGGTCTCGCAGGCGACCAATGTCCAGCCTTTGGCCTGTTGTCGCCTGTCTCGGGCACCTTAGACGCAGCTTCAGGGTTGCCACCAACAGCCTGTGGTCAGCGCTAAAGAACTGGGCACTCCTGTACACTCGGCAATTCTCCATCAGCCTCCAGCGCCCATCCACAAGCACGTGATCGATCTCCTTCCTGGTGACGCCGTCATTGGAATACCAAGTCCAGCGCCGCCAATCCGACCTCTGGAACCACGATCCAGCTATCCTCAGCCCGTGACGTACTGCAAAGTCAAGCAACATTGAGGAGCTTTCGTCGCGTCGTCCAGAGCCGTGAGGACCGATACATGGCTCGTAGCCATCTCTGGATGTGCCAGCGGTGGCATTGAAGTCGCCGAGAAGGACCAGCGTGTCCCCCTTGGGTACTGCATCCACCACCGAGTGGAGTTGGGCATAGAATGCCTCCTTCGTGGAGTAATCACTATTCCCGGTCGGAGAGTACACTGCAACAAATGAGACCACGCCTACAGTATGGGAAAGTCTCAGTCGCATCATACGCTCCGAGACTGGTGTGACCTCCCTTACCAGCGGAACAAGCCGGCCAGCAACCGCCACCGCAACACCCTGTCCGTGCTGGCCATCAGCTCGGCCGGACCAGAAGTATGTGTAGCCACCACCTCTGATCTCACCCGAACGTGGCCTCCTCACCTCTGACAAGGCAGCAACGGATATGCCGAGCCGGGCGAGCTCCGCCGATAAGGCAGGCACACGGGCGTCCTCCTGTAGGGAGAGGATGTTCCAGGCGCCGACCCGAACCGACCGCCTCAGGTTGAGCCGAGGGGGCCGAGGTCCGGCGAACGACGCCTCAGCGCCACTGCGCCATGGTCGCTCAACTACACTGACCCGGTTGCTTTGTGGTTTCCCCCTAATCGGGCGACGAGGGTCCCGTGGGCTTTGCCCCGCCGCTTTCATGCGGCGCGCAATCATCGCGTCGGGGGTACTCCCACGGAGCGGATTCGGTATATTTCTTCTTTTTTTATGACCACGAGCGAGTGAGGTTTAAGGGGGCCGGGGTGCCAGCCCTGCCCCCCGTGGCTCCAGTTACGGACAAGGGACGCCTTCCCTTCGGCACCGAAGTGCCGCTGTAGCCCGTGGCTCCAGTTATTTGGACAAGGGATGCCAAACCCTTCGAAACCAGACCCCAACAGTAACCGTTTTCACTGTTAACTGGGAAGTGTCCCAGTTAATTATTATGTATTGTTGTGTCAATAAAAGGAAATGTATAGATAACTTTTGGTGACCTTGTGGAGAGCCCATCCCAAGATCAGGGTAACACCTTGTCTCACCAGGGTGAGCAAACCCCGGGATGAGCTCCATCATTGGTCATGGATAAGCTCCATGCTTCATAGTTATTCTTCGTGATTGGTCATCGTGGGGGAAGGTGCCGCTGTAGCCCAAGTGAGTGTTTGTCAGAAATTGTATTGGTTTTATAGGCCTACATTTCATTGTTGATACCAGATCCTTTTGTATTGAATGTGTGTTTCACCATTCATAATCTTAGGAATGCCTTCCAATACCTCATGAATGGATGCCTGACCGAGTATGAATTTAAAAAAAAAAGGATATGACATCATGACATATTATTATTATTATTATTATTATTATTTATTCAGCCAAAACAAGACAATCAAAACAAACTTACAGTCAAGGGAATACAAAACAATGGAATAAATACAAAAAGGTCAAAGCAAACTGTATGAATTAAAGTAGCATTATGAGGGTGGGGTGGGGGTCAGGGGCAGGGGTGGGGGGGGGGGGGGGGGGGGGGGGTCAGGGGCAGGGGTGGGGGGGGGGGGTGGTGGTTGGCACGGAGGTATGGCGGGGGCGTTTGAGGGGATTAGGGGAGGGAGAGGGTGGTGAGGGGAGTGGGGTGTGTTGCGGGATGGGTCAAAAACGACAAAGACAATCCAAACTAAGATGGCTAGGATTAACAAAAGTGAAGATCACTGTGGCTCGAAAGCCTGTTCATCCAATCCTAGTCTGGTGAATAAAACTCATAAAATATCTGTAAGCTATGCAATATGTATAAATATAGATAATAGTGTGTTAAATTATTGAAACATTATAATAAGTCCTTTTCATTGATAAATACAAATGTAACCATATTAACGTATCTAAGAAAAAGAAAAAAAATACAAACAAACAAACGAACAATGAACACCATAACAAACAAACAAAAAACAAAACAAAAACAAACACAACAAAAAACACAACAAAAAAACACTGAATAAATAAATAAATTAAAATATATATATATACTTGTTAAAACGGAATGCAGTATACCCTTCGTGACGTGAAATTCTCAATAGAATGATATATGTACAGTGCACTTCGCACTACGCCGAGCAAATCGCACTCCGTTTAAACAATAATTACTTTAAAAAAAAAAACAAACAAACAAACAAAAACAACAAAACAAACAAAAACAAAATGTTAAGCATCTAGAAAGTGAGCAAACAATCGTTTATTAAAACTATGAAATGTGTCGAGGATTATACTGTCCTTAATGTGCGTTGGGAGATTAGTCCACAACCGTGGGAAGACGTGAACCGGTGTATTCCTAAGGCTAAGAGTTTTGGCATAGTGATGCTTAAATGAGAGTGTGTCCAGATGACGAGTATTGACCACTGTGTTTTCTCGTACAGTTTGACAGTCAGTGAGGCCAAACAAGCATCTCGCGGTAAACTGGACAGTGAGCTTGTGTCTTCTGGATTCGAGGCTTATCCAGTTAACTTTTCGTAGTCTCTCCTCGTAGGGCATGTCACCCCTACGCTGCTTCAAGATCATCCTTGTTGCTCTCCTTTGTACTCGCTCTAGTTTCGTTGTCAAGGCCGCTGTGTGTGGGCACCATGCCGGTAGTCCATACTCCAGCACCGGCAAGACAAGGGACCGATACAGTGATGCTAGTGCCTGGGATGATGACCCACCTGCAATGTGCCATATAAACCCAAGGGTTCTGTTTGCCTTGGAGACAATGGCATTGACGTGGTCGTTCCATGTGAGTGTGTTGTTCAGTGTGACTCCGAGATACTTTAAGCTATGGACAGCGCTAATTGGGTTTCCTTGGAGTGTATACTGTGGTAGGACTGTTGGTTTCTTTGATCGTGTCATGTGCATGATGTTTGATTTCCGGTGATTGAGTTTCATTCCGTTGGTGTCGCTCCAAAGGCCGAGGTTGTCAAGGTCGGACTGGAATGCGAGTTCATCACTTGGCGAGATAATGGGTCGGTAGATCAGGGTGTCATCCGCAAAGAGAAGGCACTTTGACGTTAGGTTGTGGGATATGTCGGTAATGAATAGGTTGAATAAGAGGGGACCTAGCACGCTTCCTTGGGGGACACCTGATGCAACAGGTGACCATGGTGAGAAAGCCCCACGGTACATGACACGCTGCTTGCGACAAGTTAGAAATGATTTCAGCCAGTACCAGGTTTTGTCACGTATATTGAAGTTGCATGCGAGTTTATCCAGCAAAATGTGATGGGGCATCATATCGAAGGCCTTGCTGAAATCAAGGCAAGCAATGTCAATCCTTGGTGGTCGCGTCTTGTCTAGAATAGTGGCCCAGTCATGTATGGCATTCGTTAGCTGAGTCACGCAGGATTTCCGTGGTGTGAATCCATGCTGGTTGTTATTTGCAAGGCACAGGGAGGATACGTGGTCAGTGATTCCATCGGCAATTACCTTTTCCATTACTTTACAGATGATGGAGGTGAGGGCTATTGGGCGGTAATTAGTTATAGTGGCTCGGTTGTCAGACTTAAAGACAGGAGTGATGTTAGAGAGTTTCCAGCTGGTTGGAACAGTTCCTTGTATAAGCGTGGTATTCATCAGGCGTAGCAATGGTGGTGCGATATAAGCGGCGGTGGCTTGCAGGAGGAGGGGTGAGATTCCATCAGGACCAGGTGATTTGTGGGGGTTGAGGTTCAGTAGTGACTTGGTTAAGCTACCAAGGGCTACTCGTATTGGTGGGAGTTCTGGAATAGGCAGGGCACATGGAGGGGGAATCGCTGGGCAATTTACTGCTGGAGAGTGAACTGACGTAAAGAAGTCATTGAAGGATTCAGCAATGTCGGTGGGTTTCTGTAGGATCTTGCCGGCATGGTGAAAAGCTGGAGGACACACTGATTTTCTTTGGTCTTTTACGAAGCGCCAGAAGCTACGCTTGTTGTCTGGGGTTGTGAATAGGTTGTCAACATAGGCAGAGTAGGCTGATTTTGTGGCATTTTTCACTCTGTTCCGGATAATTTTGTATTCATTCCATGAAGATGTGGAGCCAGACTGTTTTGCTTTTTTAAATAGTCTATTTTTGAGGCGAATGAGCTTTTTGAGTTCTTGTGAGATCCAGGGTGAAATTTTTCTACGGCAACGTGTTTTGCGTGGTATACTGTCGTGGATGGCTGCTTCAAGAATGTCCATAAATCCTTCCCATGATGCATCTGGATTGCTGTCATCCATGAATGCAGACCATGGTGCAAGGTGCAAAAGAGTCTGTAGGTGTGGCATGTCGGCTTTCCTGTATTGCAGAACGGAGCGGATCACTGCCGGTGGGGGAGGAACTTTAGAGGCGTTGAATGAGAAAGAGACCGCATGATGGTCGCTGCAAACTGGGTTTGCAGCAGACTCAACTGCAAGAAACTTCTCAGGTCGGTTGGTAAAGAGGAGGTCGATTGTAGTTCCTGTGGGGGTGGAGTTGTTTGAGGGTCGGGTGACATCTTCCACCAACTGGGTTAACCCAATGGAGTCGGTGATATCACACAGGTTATTAGTCGAATTGTTTTCATCCTGCCAGTTGATATTAAAATCCCCAAGTAGAATAAGGCCTTCATACTGGGGAAGATCCTGTTGAACTACATCGCATGAGTCTTGCAATAATTGCAAGAATTCCGGACCGGCATTAGGGGGTCTATATATGACGCCTACTAACCATTTGGAGTGTTTGGCGGTGATGGACAACCAAAACAGTTCGATTTCTGTATTGTCGAGGTGTTTCAGGTGTACAGGGAGAAGTGACTCATTAATAATCGCCATGATGCCTCCACCTCTACTGTCACGATCCCGCCGAAAAGCCGAGTATCCTGACAAGCTGGAGAGGGAGTCACCGTCATTGGCCGAAAACCAGGTTTCTGTGATACAGACAATGTCTGTACGGTTGAGTTCCAAGTGTGACTGCAGTTCCTGCTGTTTGCGGCGGAGGCTACGTGCGTTAATGAGTAATCCGGAGAAGGAGTTTCTGGGTGACTTTACAGCTTGTGAAACAGAAGATGGAACGTGTTTTTCATATTCTTGGTGGCCTGTTGAGTCAGTGAGGAGTTCCATGAATGATGTGTCACTACATGAGGAGAAGGGCAATGCAAGAGTGCAGTCAGTGCAATACCAGTCGATTGTGCTTGAGATGAGTGCATTGTACTGGGCAATGGTTAGATCAGGAACACATTTCTGGTGCCAGTACTTGTTGCAGATTTCACAGAGAATAGATCTTTGGTTGCATTTTACAGGGCGATTGCATCTTCCACAGGGATCCTTGATAGGACCAGGGTTAAGTTCAATATCTCCAGAGAGTGCCAGAGGAAGATTAAAAGTTGCTGTGGAGTTGGGGTAGTAAGCAACAGGAGCTTTGCAGAACTTACTTGAAGTGTTGGTTTTCAGATTTGAGGTCAGCCATCTTGAATTATGTACATGTACATAGTACACTGCATGTGCATGTAGCTTGGTGTTGCACACAGATGCCAGGAAGGGACAATGGATAATTGCCTCTGAATAGATGATGGCACAATGGAGTCGCTCAGGCATGCTCTGGGTAGTCCATGTGTATTGAGTCCCTGAAGAAACTTGCTGAAATTCATGATGAAAAACACTCCATTTCTCACTCATCCTGACTGGAATTCCATGGTGAAAGTAGCCAGATTGATCACTGGTTGATTCTCTGTCAGATGGTATATGATTTGATACACTTTGAGAACTGTGGACAGCAATATTTAGCAAAAGACTGAGAGCAAAACACAGGGCCTGCATGCACTCCGCCATTGTAACTACCAAGGTATACACCTTGGTGCAACCTTGGCGGGGATTTTAAATTGCATTCCATTGCATGCTGTATCACAGTGAAAATGGGCATGAAACCACTCTTGCGAATTTTAAAAGGGACTCATTTTGTCTTTACTCTGTGCTCATTCAGCCGTTAAGTCACGGATTTCGCTACTTTTCACGAAACCGCTTCCTAACAACCCTAGCTTTATCCTTTGCTAGATTTGATCTTTAAAAAATTTGATACCTGGAAGTTTTGAGGGGTTCTTTAGAGGGGAAACTTATTTTTGATGTTGTGTTTATATAATTTTATAGATAAATGAGAAATAAAATAAATTAATTGTAGATCAGCAATATTATACCAGCTTGACTTTTCCCTTTATTATAGCCTCGTTTTACAAAAATAGCATCTGATGTACTAACATGAGAAATTGGTATTAAGACGACCAGACTAAATTTGTCAATATCCTGTTCACGGTAGAAGGAATAGCATAAACCAACCAGACTATTAGTTTCTGGGCAGGGACGTTCACCATTTAGCAGGAACGGCAAGTGACTTTCTAAACGGGCCAGTGCCAGCCGCAAAAGACAAATTCGGAGCAGAACTCGGTATCTGAGACCTCCAGAAATTTCCCAAATGTTTAAATATTTAAATTAGCTGTACACAAATTAATCTTCTAGTGCATAGATTATTTTTGTTTTAGGCCAACTCAATAGACCGTATCGAATAGCCGCCATTTCGTGGGGCTTCTTTTGTTACTTAAACCATTCAACAATAGAAGCACAATATGTGCAACCATGCATGTCCTCAAGGAACAAAAACTGTCCCACAAAATGGCGGCTATTAGATACGGTCTATAAACGACCCTGTACTCCAAAGGGTTAATACAGATATTCAATTTCTCCATTAGAGATTGACGTGTGCAAATCTAATCCTTGTAAGAATGGCGCTACTTGTGTAAAAGGAGTCGACAAATTCACTTGCACGTGTGCTGCTGGATTTACTGGAACACTCCGTGATGAACGTAAGTTGTTTTAGTTTTATAACGGCCACTTCAAACTCTCACATGGTTTACTCCTGTGTGAGTGCACTATAGAACAAGAAATAGACATATGGGTCTTTTTATAAATTAAGGGTCCAGCTTTGGTGTCCCCCGTTACATTTTATATCTTGTTTTTGTAAATTCAGGACAGATTCTTTAAATACTTTCCATCTTAAAGAGTGTGTACATAAAGTACAATTCATACAAATTGGTTTAAAAGCCATTTTAATGATTTTTGTACGAAAAATAACACATATTAGGTGTAACGGGGGGACACCAAATGTCACACTTTTGGACCCCTAATTTATAGAAATAGACATATATGTACAATTTAAGCCTGGAACGTTTACGTTAATAAATATTTGGCAATTTCTATATGTAGACCTAGGTAGTATTAAAGGGGTAGTGTCAATGGTAATGGATAACACTTTTGGCCATTTTGTCTCTAGAGTAATATCAAAATATAAATTCGAAACTCTTCTATGACCCCCTGAACATCATGGCCATTCTGAACGTTTTGAACAGATAGTAGCACTTCTGATGGAAAAAAGGCGTGTGGCCATTTAAAAGTGCGTGGTAATTTTTGGGTACTTCTCCCCAGGCAGTGATCTTGCCATACATCCCATGTTATTCCTCGGGGTCATATTAGCTTATAACAGTTGAGTTCAATGGATACGGCTATGTCAGACGTAACACTTCTGATAAGGGGTGTGGACATTTAGGGGCATTACTCCCCACATAGCGAATTTAGCACAAATCCCAAGTTGTTCCTCGGAGTCAAATTAGATTATATCAGTTAAGTTCAGTAAATACAAGTACTTGTCGTAAGTAGCACTTCTGATAAAGGTCGTGGTCATTTAAAAGGGCGTGATCATTTTTGGGTACTTCTTCCCAGGTAGCGAATTTGGGACACATCCCAAGTTGTTCCTCGGGGTCATATTAGCTAATATCAGTTGGATTCAGTAGAAACAACTATGCCGGAAGCAGCAATTCTGATAAAGAAAGGGGCGTGGCCATTTTTAAAAGGGCGTGGTCATTTTGGGGGTATTTCGTCCCGGGTAGCAAATTTGGCACACATCCCACATTGTTCCTTGGGGTCAAATTAGCCTAGATCAGTCAAGAAATCCTCTCCTAAATGAAGTGCATACAAAAGTGTCTCAGGTCCTCGACTAGGTGCCTTAACTCAGTCAAGTGTGTCAATGTGGAATGGAGTAATTTCCTGGTGCCTTAATGCAGGTGAGTGCATCGATGTGGAATGGAGCATTTCCTGGCGCCTTAATGCAGGTAAGTGCATCGATGTGGAATGGAGTCATTTCCTGGCGCATTAATGCAGGAAAGTGTGTCAATGTGGAATATAGTCATTTCCTGGCACCTTAATGCAGGTGAGTGCATCGAAGTGGAATGGAGCATTTCCTGGCGCCTTAATGCAGGAAAGTGTGTCAATGTGGAATATAGTCATTTCCTGGCACCTTATAATGCAGGCGAGTCCGTTGACGGGTTTGTTGAATAGGCTTATCGTCAAGCAGATCCTCCATAGTGTCCAATGTGAAATGATTCACTGAAAATCGCAGCCTAGGAGTCACAAAAAACTTTGTACCCAGCAAGTTCACTATGTGGTTTTTAGCGAGTCTTTTCACTCCCAATTACTCTCCATGCCGCTTTTTCTCAAAGTGACACGTGTCAAATGTATGCGCAAAAAAGCTCATTGTGATTCCAGGCTAACTCTTCTGCTTAATGCCGACAGTTCCTACTGATATCGAGTGTTTAAAGTGTCACTGACAACAGTAAATGTTGAATCCTGTTCTCAAACATTCGCAGTTTCAAAGACGAGTACCTTCCAGATTAGTCCAGAAAATATGGCGGCGCCTACTGGAGACCATCAGATCACAAGTTTGAAGACTTCGTCCCGATCTCGTTGTGCAGCCCACTGTCTGAAGCACGAAGCCTGCACTGGATTTAACTATCAGCACAGCGTGCCTGAGGACTCTGTGGGGAAATCACTCAAACAGTGTGATATGTACTCTAAAACGTTCACTGATGGTGAACTTACAGTAAAACGTGGTTATAAATATTACCAGGTTATTACGGGATAAATTTCCAAGGTTTGTTTAAAAAATATCCCTATAGACCGAACAGCTGCCGTCTTGTAGGGCAACTTTTGACATTTAAATTGTCTACAATGTAAGCACAACATGTGCAACCATGCATGTCCTCGAGGAATATACAAACTGCTTTTGAAAAATAGCAAGGCGCAGCAATGCTAACATCTAACAATACAAAGGCGTGGACAGGTATGAATTAGAGTTTCATCGCAAAATGCGATAAATCCCATATCGGGGAAAAATAAGATAATGGTGTCAGTAGCTTCTCGATTGGTGGTCCTATACATTTGTCAAACTGGTTTTTGGCAAACTGTTATATCCTACAAAAAAAATGTTCTACTTTAATTTGCCATTGACTGTAGTGTTAGTTGTAATACAAAATGGCAGTTTTCTCAAAATACCAAACATAACTAGAGCTACGTCTGTTCGTTGAACAGATCGTAGGGCTTTTTCGCCGCTTGCAAGGGGTGGGGCGAATGTTGCGTTTTTTATATGAAAATCAATTGTACATGTATATATTTTGTTGTCTGTTAAATTTATTTATTTCTTTTTGGGGGTTGGTCGTGCGTACGACACCGGCGTACAGTGCAATATTTTAGAATGATCTATTTCATGACGAAAAAGACTGTCCAAGGTGATCGACCTTGTATATTGTATTGATGTTTAAAAATTTGTCAGTGAAATTTTCAATTCATTGTAATAATGACTTACGATGACGTCATCACGTCATGATAATACATGTATGTCATTAAGGTAATCGCAGACAGCATATCTTTGAAGATTTGTTTCTGATGTTGAGTTTTGCAGAAATAAGTCATCCAACTGTGTACAATTTAAAAGCTTTACAAATCAATATTGCACATGAGACGTTTGTAAAGTTTCACACAACAGGCATACTGACGTAATTGTGACGTCACTTGATCTCGACATTTGCTGGTAATCTGAAAAGTCTATTGGTAATGCACACAGGGAAATTGCTGTTAGTGTACATCAAATAACAAAAAATACTGTATTCAGAGTACATTTAATGTACTCTTTGTAATTGACATACAATATTTATTCAATCAAGTACATGTATGACCAAAATAACAATCTGTTAAAGTTTGTTTGTGTTAATAGTGAGCCAGAACGTACATAAGTTCCTAGCTGAAGAGTGATCTGGTGAATCATATTCAAGATCTTAGTTAGTTCTCAAGGTTGTGGATTTGAATCCTGATCTGTCCATAGAATACAACGTATGGTATTCTAGTATAAAATGGCTACATGGGAATTTCGTAATACATGTGTTGATGTGTTTGCTAGACAACCCTTGATATTTGGGGTTGTATTACCAAGGAGATGAGATGGAGTCATGTAAACAGGGTTAGTATAATGTTAGCGACTTTCTCGATATGTGTATGATGTATCATATTATAATTTGTCAGTAACAAGACTATCGAGTGACATTTGTGTACTGTATGTATAGACCTTTGCACTGGCAGCCATGGGAGAGGTAGTAGTTCTTATTGAAATGATTTGACATTAGATCATTCCACAAAGTGCCTACTCGTGCCTGCTGCATGGTGACATTGTGACTATTCCCTTTTATGACTGCTGGTGCAAAGGATCTATAATTAGTGCAAACATGTACAGTTGTGTACGTTGCAAGATTAGCATTTTTTTTTTATACAGCATTGCAGTCATTTTGTTAAATCAGTTATCACGTCAGCCTCATTTCATGTTTTTATTCCATAATTTGCATGTCATTCATCTGCTATAAACACTGCAGTCAATATGATTGCCCACTCAACTTGATCTTACTCATTGAAATTATAAAATATGTAAATAGGAATGCAATCAATTGATATAAAACATGCATAGTCATCAAATTCATCATTTAAAAGCCAGTAAAATTTGTTTATACTTGTTTATAATTATATCGTTGTACATTCACGATATCTACATTAACCCTAACATTCCTCAATGCTCCAAATCAATATGATTTTACACACACCCGAGGCCGGGAGTAAGGATTAAACATTTGTGTTGTAGTGTTGCCCTATCTTTGTATTTGAGCCCATGCACTTCTACCTGTTTTTATATTTTTAAAAAAATATTTTAATTATTTTCGAAGAACAAATTTAACAACTGAAACACTTGTTTGTACCTTATTTCATATTCTGTCTAATTTGATTTATTGTAAATTTCTTGGCAGTGCATGGGTTAACATAACCTTTATAAAGGCAGCATATTTTTGTGCATCACTTATGAAAGTTTGATCTGGTTGAAACTGCTCGTAGCATGTTATTAAAAGAAAAAGGACCAACATATTGGTAATACTTTAATCTGGTGTCAAACTTTATTTAGCATGTAATCTTTAAAACCGGAAATTGGAATGTGATCGACCTTTCACAAGATAAAGTGACCCATCTGTCTATCGGCAGTATTGAATATGGTCTCCAACTGTATCAGGCAATCTGGGAAAGGTCGGTCACATCCACATTATACTTGACATGGCTGTTCATGGGTGACTGATACTGAAGATGGTCCCTATCTCTATAGTATAAGGCAGACTAGGCGGGGCGGGTCAGTCACAGACACATTATACTCCAACATGGCTGTCTATGGGTGGTAGGCCTACTAAAGATGGTCCCCAGCTAAATAAAATCAAATCAAAGTTTGTCGTTGGTAAATTCACGACACTTGGTCAACGTATTAAATGCAATAAAGCTTATCGACGTTCTAAATGCATTATGGGATTGGATGACAAAATTTCCCGGCCAAATGTGCATCAACCTATGAGGCGGACGCCAACTCGGCAACTTTTTTACTCATTTTCACGAAAACCAAAAAGAGTTCAAGAATCAACCTCCCACCACTTTATCTTTGACACATACTGACAAACATGAACCGAAACAGAAATGTTGCAAATGCGAGAAATCATCGGGGATTCCCTTCGTATCGGTAGAGTCCGAGTACCACGCTCGCAGCTCGGTATGCGCTATGCAACACGCGCCGTATCGGCACGGGTGAAATTGCTGCATAAGTACAAAAAAGCCGGGAAATTGTGATTTTTGACAAAGGTGAACTTTGACCTTTAATTGACCTATGAAGGAAGGGTCAAATGAAAATGCGTACACAAGAAAAATCGTAGGGCATGGTCTGGTCTATATGTTTACGAAATATTAAGACCTTGGGGCACGTGGTTTATGAAAGGTATGCATTTCTAAAAATGCAGATTGTAATCTTTTTGATGCAAAAAATCACTTTTGCGCCATTTTTCAATTAAAACAATGACGTCACTGATTACGTCACAATCATGATTTACATGTTGCTCATAGTGTTGCATGGGAACTATACCTTTACCTGATTTCATAAAAATCCAGCATAGTTTAAGGGGTGAAATTGCTGCATAAGTACAAAAAGCCGGAAAATAGTGATTTTTGACAAAGGTGAAATTTGACCTTTAATTGACCTATGAAGGAAGAGTCAAATAAAAATGCCTACACGAGAAAAATTGTAGGGCATGATCTGGTCTGTATGGATGCTAAATGTGAAGACCATGGGTCACGTGGTATTTAAAAGGATGCATTTCTAAAAATGCAGATTGTAATCATTTTGATGCCAAAAAATAACTTTTTGGAATGTTTAAATGTTGATAATGACGTCATCGCTGACGTCACGATCATGAGGTTCATGCTGCCCAGAGTGTATCATGGGAACTATACCTGTACCTGATTTCATGAAAATTCAGCAATGTTTAAGGGTGAAATTGCTGCATAAGTATAAAAAAGCCGAAAAATTGTGATCTGTGAAATAGGTGAACTTTGACCTTTAATTTACCCATAAAGGAAGGATCCGATCAAAATGCCTACATGATAAAAAGTGTGGGGCATGGTCTGATCTGTATGCATGCCAAATATGAAGACCATGGGTCACGTGGTTTTGGAAAGGGAAGTATTTTAAAAATGCATTTTTTTGCTAATTTTTGCGTTGTTGTACCCCTTTAAAGTGTTACAATGACGTAACGGATAACGTCACAATGAAGCCATTCTTGGGTGCACACCTCTTATACTATGTCTTGGATGTGACCAAGTTTGGTTAAGATCAATGTTTGGGAACAACCTGAAAAAGCGCCGACAACGCCTATGCGCTTTGTCTATGGCAACAAAATCAGAAGAAGAAGAAGAAGAAGAAAACTAGAGCTACGTCTGTTCTATGAACATCGTAGGGATTTTTCTAATTTTTTTAACTTCAAAAATGAGCATGCTTAGCTTGCAAAATTAGATGTTAGCATATAAAGTATTTAATTAAAAAAATGTTTACCTTTAATGTGTTACCTTTAAAGGATTGATGACGTAATCAATGTTTTAACAACACAGACATGTTTGGTGGTCGACGCACTATATAATCACCACTACTGGGCTAATTTGCGCAAACACTGCTTTTAAAGGGCATTTTAAGACTTTTTAATTTCGCCGCTAGAGGGCGCCCTTTTATGGAATGACGTAGAAACTTACATTTTTGGAAACCCTATTTACCTTAGACACAAACACTACCAACCGCATCTCGGCAGCTTTCCCCACTTTTACAAAATAGGTTCGTTTAAATGCACTTCCGGAAGTGAGCAAGGTCACAGGTTATGGCGATATTTTTTGGATACCCCACCCTAGTCGAACTCAAACACTTTTGACCCCATCCAAATACCTCTTACCAGTTTCAAATGGCAAGGCAAAGTGTGTTTGACCAATAGGGAATGAGGTCAAATGTGAAGGCATGTGGGCATCTGAAAGACCTTTATTAATGATCGTATATGCCGAAAGAATCAAGATCGTAGGTCAAACGGTTGATTTTTTATGAAATTTTGCATATAGAAACATTAAATTTCATGCCCCTTTAAACTTACACCTGATGACGTCATGATGACGCCATTGTTGGGTGCACACTTCTTCTACTATGTCTTTGATGTTACAAAGTTTGTTTAAGAACAACCTTAAGTTTGGGAACAACTTCAAAAAGTGCCGACAACGCCCATGCGTTATGTCAATAGGGAAAAAAATCAGAAGAAGAAATAAACGGAAAAGCCAAAAGTTAACGGCCTTTGCTAGTGATCGTATATGGGAAGGAATCAAGGTTGTAGCTCGCATTTGTTAATATTTCATATTTATAATATTTGTATCACCTTTAATCTGACACGTGATGACGTCATTATGAGATCACCAGTTAAATACCTTTGTTAATGACCGTATATGGCGCAGGAATCACGATCATAGGTGAATCGGCTGATTTGTTACGAATGTTTGAATATGGAAAACATTAAATTGTATGCTCATTTAATCTTATACCTGATGATGAACAGTTTTTGAGTTGTATCAGTTTGCCTGAGTGTACTGCTATACAGATCTGCCACTTCCAGGTGTTTGATGAACTGTGAGATACCAAGTCATGGCGCAGGTAAAAACTTTTGATTACTTAATTAGCTCCTTGAGGAGTATCATAACATGTAGGTTCAGGATTTATACTAAGAGAGTCTTGAGCCAAATTTCATATGAAACAAAATAACATGTACATTATGTAAATAGTACAGAAGCCTTCATCGATTGAGAAAAGATTTGTTTAGATTTGAAAATGTGGCAATTTTCAGTTTTTGCACTTTTAAAAACATCAATTAAGTTACTGTAAAATTAGTACTATTTGTCATAATGTCACATGCCGTTATAAATTAAATATTTAAAAAGTTTATCCTGAAAACGTAGTTTAGAGGCAAGTTTTATTTCCCTTTGCGAATTATAAACTGTTCATTTTTACTAAATCAATACTCATCTGCTGTCTCACGATGTAGTCAGCGAAAAAGATTGTTAATTTTTAGTTTGTTTTGTTCACATTTGGGGTGGAAATCCGATGTTTGCTCAAAAAACTTATATAGGCCTATATGTACTATATGTTTACACGTACTGCGCATTCTTTCTTTAGCTGTACATGTATCACTATGAGGGCGCTATATCACTTTCACGGTAGCAAAACGCGAGTGCATGGCCTTGCTTATGCATGGTTTTACGCAAATTGTGATTTGGCTAAACTTTGGCCTTCAATTGACCCAGGAAGGAAGGGTCAGATGAAAATGACTACATAAAGCAAATTGTAGCGCAGGATCTGATCTATAATGTCTGCTAATTATGAAGACCCTGGGTCATGCGGTTTTATAAAGGGGAAACATTTTACGAAATGCATTTTTGGCTAATTTTTATGACGAAAATCCACTTTTTTGCTACGTAATTATTTACGTCATGGTGATGTTCTACATGGTGGTGGAAGTTTGATGAGGCCCATGCCTGTACCTAGTTTTATAAAGATCAAGCGTATTTTATTAGGTAATATTGCTTCATAAGTACAACAAAATACAAACAATGTGATTTTTGAATTGGCTGAACTTTGACCTTCGATTGACCCATGAAGGAAGGGTTAAATGAAAATGCCTACATGGAGAAAATTGGAGGGCACGGTCTGGTCTGGTCTAATGTCTGGTTAAGATCAATGTTTGGGAACAACCTGAAAAAGCGCCGACAACGCCTATGCGCTTTGTCTATGGCAAAAAAATCAGAAGAAGAAGAAGAAAAAGAAACTAGAGCTACGTCTGTTCTATGAACAGATCGTAGGGCTTTTTCGAATTTTTTTAACTTCAAAAATGAGCATGCTTACCTTGTAAAATTAGATGTTGTTAACATATCAACTATTTAACTTAAAAAATATTAACCTTCAATGCGTTACCTTTAAAGGACTGATGACGTAATCAATGTTTTAACAACACAGACATGTTTGGTGGTCGACGTACTCAATAAGCACCACTATGGGCTAATTTGCGCAAACATTGCTATGAAAGGGTCATTTTAAGATTTGTTAATTTCGCCGCTAGAGGGCGCAATTTGTGGAAAGCATTTACCTTAGACACTAACACTGCCAACCCGATCTCGGCATCGTTGACCACTTTTACAAAATAGCAAGGTCAAAGGTCAACACCATATTTTTGAATACCCTACCCTAGTTGAACCATAACACAGTAGACTAGCTCTGAACACGTTCAAACTACAAGGCAGAGTCTGTTTGACCAATCGGGAATCAGGTCAAAGGTCAAAGGATGTGGCATCTGAATAATGATCATAATAATAATGATGAGATTTATATAGCGCACATATCCACCCTGCAGGGTGCTCAAGGCGCTGTTACCATTATTATATCAGGGAATCACCAGAACCATTTCGCTTCAACTAGGTGGCTTGCTGGTCAGGCGCACAACAGCTTCCCATATATCGCTTGGGTTTACGAGGCAACTGGGATTAAGTGCCTTGCCCAGGGACACAAACACGTTGGTCGAAGTGGGGTTCGAACCCCCAACCTCTGATTGGGAGTCCCGCCTCATATAGACCACACGCGCTCCGTATGATGTACACGTGTAAGATGTACACGTTTGCCCGCCATATTGAAACAGGAGGAATTGCTCCTTTTTGCAAAGGTTCCCGAAGTTACCCGAAAGCACGTCCGGACGTTATCGTTAATCGTCGGGTACGATTCGTCATTGTTTCGAGAATTTGAGTTGACGTCGCGTGCAATATGCGTGCCGCTGCGTGTGTATTTGGTGATGCAACGGATTCAGAACTACTACGCAGTGGCTATAGTTACGGTAACCGTAAAGCGATAATGAATGGCTATATAGTTACGGGATTACAACAGCAGATTTAAAGTACAATATGGAGCTCAGCTGGGTGATGCAGACGAGGTTTGAATTTGCTTTTAGATGTTAGGCCTACATGTACACTACTCAAAAGAATTAAAGGAACAAGAGAACGTAATGTTTTTGTCATGGTCTATATGGGCTACCGTTAGAACAAGAGGCATTAAAGTTATGTGAAAATCATTCAGGTGTTGTCAATTGATTCTCAAACAATACTCAACAATGTTGGTGAAATCATGCGTGTCTTCTAACACGTGGACACGGGGGTGTCCACAGGCGTGTTCTTTTACCCTGTATAAGGTGTTGGTATTGGTACACTTGTCATCACTAGTTGTTATCACTTCTTGCAACAAAATGAAGGTTCTTCCAATTCTGTTGTTTGTCGTCTGTCTACTGGGACTGAGTACTGGTGTTCGCCGTCAGTTAACTGAAGCTGAGGTTGCTAGAGCTGTCCAGCTCCTTGAATTTGGCAATACACAGCGTGCGGTGGCTGTACATTTTGATGTGTCCGTAAGTGTCATCAACCGGTTGTGGAGACGTTTTCAGGAAGATGGTCTGTACACCAGGAGGCCAGGACAAGGTCGCAGACGTGTGACTACCCCTCCCCAGGATCGATACCTGAGGATCCTGGCACGTCGAAATCGACGATCTACTGCAAGATCCTTAGCCACAAGCTTCCACAGGGCAACTGATGTCCGTGTTTCCAATCAAACAGTCAGGAATCGTCTGCATGAAGATGGTATGAGAGCCAGACGACCAGCCAAATGCCCCATTTTGTCCGTAGTACACCGCAGAGCCCGGCTGGACTTTGCTAGAAACCATCAATTTTGGCAGATGGACCAGTGGGCACCAGTACTGTTCTCAAATGAAAGCAGGTTCACTGTTTCAACCAATGATAGACGTGTAAGGGTTTGGAGACGGTCGGGGGAACGATATTTCAACTGCAACATTGTCGAATTTGACCACTTTGGAGGTGGGTCAGTTATGGTGTGGGCGGGTATCTCCCTGGAGGGGCGTACGGACCTCGTCGTGGTAGCTGGTGGTGCACTAACAGGTTTGAGGTATCGAGATGAGATACTGGAACCTGTTGTGAGGCCATATGATGCTGCCGTAGGTGAAAATTTCATCCTGGTGCAAGATAACGCTCGTGCACACACTGCACGAGTGTCCATGAACTTTCTTGAGAATGAGGGAATTAGCACGATGCCCTGGCCGGCAAGATCTCCTGACCTAAACCCTATAGAGCATGCATGGGACATGCTTGGCAGACGTGTTGCAGATCGAGAACATGCTCCAGACTCTGTACAGACACTCAGAGAGGCCTTGGTTGAAGAGTGGGAGAACATTCCTCAAGACTCCATAAGACAGTTAATTTTAAGCATGCCTCGACGCTGTCAGGAGTGCATACAAGCACGTGGAGGTCATACCAGTTACTAGACAATGATTAATTAACGTTTACTTTGCCAAAACGTGGACAATGTACGGATAGTCATGATAACCTGCCAGATGATTATGTCCATATTTTTGTTCATTCATGTTTTAGTCATGTTAACAGGCTACCACATCAATAAATTTCGCCATACATTGTTGAGTATTGTTTGAGAATCAATTGACAACAACTGAATGATTTTCACATAACTTTAATGCTCTTGTTCTAACGGTAGCCCATATAGACCATGACAAAAACATTATGTTCTCTTGTTCCTTTAATTCTTTTGAGTAGTGTATATTAAAATGGCATGTGTAATACATTAATTGTTTATGAATTTTTATTGAATTAACGCGCGCAGATTGACGTCACACTCTGCCAGCGAATAGGCTACTAAAGTGAAAACGCCACCCTTTATGTGTTGCCATGGTTACTGGATCTACATTAAAACCAGTGAACTGTTTCCCTGCGCTTTACCGATGGACGATTCAGATTAGCAGCGAATGTTTAGACCCAATTACCATGGTAACTGACGTCACACTTCACCACACTTCACGAAATGATATGTACAAATGTATACTTATTTTTTTAGAAGTAGTTTGGAAGCATGACAATTTCAATCCTCGTGCGCGCTGTCAGTCCGCTTTGCGAGCTTTGTGCGTCCATCGCCCATACTTCATAGGAACGCGTACAATACACACGGCGTACGCGCGTTTAGGAATAGCGTTGACGCTTTAAACCCGCGCGGTTAGCTCATGCAGCCCATTGTGTCGTCATTTGCCCAAGTCACGATTTTCAATGCACGATCGTTGGTCTATAGGTTTATAGGTCTGTGCAACACCGTAATTTATGAATGGCGCCCTCTGCCGGTCACGTACGGAAGTCGACATTTGGTGGTTATGCATTGTTTTACGTAAATTTTGACTTGGCTGAAATTTGGCCTTTAATTGACCCAGGAAGGAAGGGTCAGATGAAAATGACTACACAAAGCAAATTGTAGCCCAGGATCTGATCTATAATGTCTGCTAAATATGAAGATCTTGGGTCATGTGGTTTTATAGGGGGAAACATTTTACGAAATGCATTTTTTGCTAATTTTTATTACGAAAATCTACTTTTTTGCCATTTTTAAATACTTATAATTACGTAATCATTGACGTCATGGTGATGTTCTACATGGTGGTGGAAGTTTGTGATGGGGCCCATGCCTGTACCTAGTTTTATAAAGATCAAACGTAGTTTAATAGCTAATATTGCTTCATAAGTACAACAAAAATACAAAAAAATTGATTTTTGAATTGGCTGAACTTTGACCTTCAATTGACCCAGGAAGGAAGGGTCAGATTAAAATGAATACACAAAGGAAATTGTAGCCCAGGATCTGATCTATAATGTCTGCTAAATATGAAGACCCTGCGTCATGTGGTTTTATAGAGGGAAACATTTTACGAAATGCATTTTTGACTCATTTTTATGACGAAAATCCACTTTTTGGCCAATTTTAAATAATTATAATTACGTAAATCATTGACGTCATGATGATGTTCTACATGGTGGTGGAAGTTTGTGATGAGGCCCATGCCTGTACCTAGTTTTATAAAGATCAAGCGTAGTTTAATAGGTAATATTGCTTCATAAGTACAAACAATACAAACAATGTGATTTTTGAATTGGCTGAACTTTGACCTTCGATTGACCCAGGAAGGAAGGGTCAGATGAAAATGCCTACACTAAGAACATTGTAGGCTAGGATCTGATCTATATGTCTGCATATTTTGGTCATTTTCGGCTTTTTAGGCATTTTTAAACTATTGTAATGACGTCACTGATGACGTCACAATGAAGCCATTCTTGGGTGCACACCTCTTATACTATGTCTTTGATGTAACCAAGTTTGGTTAAGATCGAAGTTTGGGAACGACCTGAACAGTTTAGGAGAACACCTACGTGTTATGTCTATGGAGAAAAAATCAGAACGAAAACAAAGGCTTTTTCGTCCTAAACGAAAAAGGCAATAAACGGAAAAAATAATCAAAACGAAAACAAAGGCTTTTTCGTCCTAAACGAAAAAGCCAAAAAATCAAAACAAAAACAAAGGCTTTTTCGCTGCAAAGCAAACAAGCCAAATATATAGCGTTTTGTGATGAAACTCTTCATATGGAGTGTATAGATAAAACAACAAGGCTACTTTACAAATAAGGTACAGAAGGTAAAATCCAGCTGATCCGGCTTCCGAGTGCAGTCACGCCAGTCAATGAAATTACCACTGAAGCAACCGATGACAAGAAACGTTTGGCCCTTCTGACGATGATCATCAATGGGGACGTTGAACTAAATCCAGGTCCAAGCACCAGAAATCAAGATGTGGATTCGTCGTAAAACAAAGGGATAGAGCTATTTTTTTGTGAGGACTGCAATAAATGGAAACATGCGAAGTGTGAAAACATTACAGTATCCCAGTACAAGGAGCTTCAGAAAAGCACGGAAACATGATATTATACGGAGTGTTGTAGCTCTTGCTTGACGTGTGGAGGAAACATACGAAATGAAGATGCAGCAATTCAGTGTGACATGTGTGACAGCTTATGGGTGCATTCTCACTGTGCGGGGGTATGTTATGTAGTAAAATGGAAGAAAACACGGACACGGAAATCCACGTAACAAACGTTTAATAACTACCAAACTGGGACCACTCGTCCTGCCTCTTGAGGGCGCTATGCAGACACAACATCTCCCCTCTCTTAAGAAAATCCTTAAAAAAAAAAAACAGTCAATGGCTTTTGACCTGAGGAACAAAAAACAGTCAATTCACTGAAGTGTTTTCTCTTTTGGAAAATATTTAGGCTTACACTTGTTTGCCTTGCAACGAAGCAGCTCTGCAGGTGACTTTCCTGTGGTTTGGTGGGGCGTAGAGCGATAAGCTGTCAAAAGTTCCAATGTCGCTGTTTTCCATGGTTTTTGTTCCAGAGTAGCGAGTTGTAGCGTTTGTTTCAGTACGCGATTCCAGCGCTCTACCTCACCGTTGGCTCGCGGGTAATACAAGGACTTAAGATGTCGAATGCCGAGATTATGCAAGTAGTTTTCGAATTCGGCCGCGACAAACTGTGAGCCATTGTCCGAAACCAACTCCTGAGGGAGTCCTTCCCTAGCAAAAATAGAGGAGAGGAAGTCAATGATTGTACGAGCAGTAACTTGTGTTGCAAATGCCACCTCTGGCCACTTGCTATAATAGTCGATGACCACTATGGCGTAACGGTATTCCCTCGCAGCATCTTCAAAGGGACCGGTGATATCAATGGCGAGTTTTTGCCATGGCCCCTGAGGTAAGGCAACCGGTTGCATGGGAGCATTCCTGGTACGTGCCGTCTTGTCACTCGACTGACATGAAATGCAGTTGCGTATGGCGTCCTCTACCATTTTGTCCATGGTGGGCCACCAGTAGCAGTCTCTGAGGCGTTGCTTGCAACAGACGATACCCTGGTGAGCCAATGTAATGAGGCATTGGCGTAAAGTAGTGGGAATAACGAATCTATCCCCGCGCATCAGGCAGTCATCCAATATGGAAAGTTCATCACGTACCATGAAGTACGAGCGCAGTGACGCGTCCACGTGTTGTTTGCGTGGCCAACCATTCACCGTATAGGTCTTGACTTGCTGGAGCGTATCGTCTGCGCGTGTCGCGTCTTGAAGGTCAGACTTGCTAACTGTACCTTGCGTAAGTATCGCGTTAATGGACTGTATAAACACTTCGTCGTCACTATCCTCGAAGGAATCTGTTGAATCAAGGGGAAGGCGTGACATGGCATCAGCCACAGTGTCGAGTACTCCTGCGCGATACTCTACTGTGTAATGGAAGCGCATAAGGCGTGAAGCCCAACGTACGAGTCGCATGGATTGACGCCCCGAGCCTCTGGATGAGAGTAGAGTCGTGAAAGACTGGTGATCCGTCCTTAACACGAAGTGTCGACCCCAAAGGTAGTGAAACCATTTTTCACAGGCCCAAATGCAGGCCAGGGCTTCTTTTTCTCCCACAGAGTAGTTTACGTTCTGCCGGAGAAAGAGTCCGCGATGCGAATGCAATAGGCAACTCGCCATCATCCAGCACCTGCAGCAATACAGCACCTATGCCATATGCCGATGCATCCGTAGATACGACAACAGGTCTGGAGGGGTCAAACAACCGAAGTGTCACACTTTTGGCAATGAGTTCTTTCACCAGGTCAAAGCCACGGCATGCACTTTCTGACCAGGTGAATTCTGCACCCTTGCGAATCATCGCGCGTAGAGGTTCAATGACTGTCGAAAAGTCTGAAACAAACCGTGCATAGTACGATGCCAAACCAAGGAACGAACGCATCATGGCTGGATCGGATGGACGTGGTGCATTCTTTATTGCGTCAACGTGGGCCGGGTCAGGCTGCAAACCCTCCGCCGATACAATATGTCCCAAGTAGTGACGCAAGATTGAATTGGCACTTGCTGGCATTCAGTGTCAATCCAGCATCTTGTATGCGCTTGAGCACCATGCGAAGGTAGCGATCATGTTCGGCCTGGTCACGACCGTACACTACCACATCATCCAGGTAGCATTGTACACCTGGCAATCCCTGAAGCAAAGACGACATGAGCTTTTGGAAAGCCGCGGGAGCTGATGCCAGTCCGAAGCATACCCGCTTAAACCGAAATAGTCCCTCATACGTTATGAACGCTTTCAGGTCTCGTGACTCTTCCGCCAACTCCAACTGGTGGTACGCAGAGTTCAAATCGAGTGTACTGAACACCTTGGCGTGACGCAGTTCCGCGAAAAGCTCCTGAATATCTGGCAGCGGAAAGCGATCAATAACGATAGCACGATTGACCTGGCGTAAGTCTATGCATAAGCGAATGTCTCCTGCCTTGTTGTATGAGACAATGATTGGGGAAACCCACTCACTTGCGTTCAATGATGTCTGCAGCTTCCAAGCGTAGTAATTCCGTTGTAACCATGTCACGTACCACAAAGGGCAGGCGGCGTAATCGCTGCTGAACCGGAGTAGCATCGGGTTTAACCTTTATGCGGTGAGCGAAGCCATGAGCCGTTCCGATTTGAGGCTGAAACAGCTTAGGAAATTCAGCCCGCACCGATGCTGCGTGATCGGTGGTGGAAGTATTGCACGGCTTTTGAGGGGAGCTTGGAGCAGGAGCAGACTGGGGCGTGGCCACGTGACGCACTACAGTGACCTTGTCGCCAGAGACAGTAAGGTCCAGTGACCGGATGAGGTCCAAACCCAGTATGGGGTCTCCCTTCTCAACGATGTAGAAGTCAGCCGACACGCTACGTGACTGTGAGTCCACGAGACGAACCATGGTAGACATACAGCCTAACACCTTAATAGGGTCATGCAAGTAGGTCGTAAGCCTGACCGAAGTAGGGCGTATAGCCTCGCGCACAAAATTAGCGTCGAACACGGTAACAGGCATGATGGAAACCGGTGAGCCTGTGTCGAAAATGAAAGACGTGCGTGAATCATGGCCAAGTATTAAGTCACATGTCAAGTTATGATTCTGTGGCGATCCAATCGTGAGGATTTGCAATTCCTCACCTGAAGCAATTCCATCATCAACCCCTACAGTACGGCATGCAACGCGAGGTGAAGCTTTGCAGACGCGAGCATAATGTCCCTTTTTCGAACAGCTCGAACATACAGCGTTAATTGCTGGGCAAGTAGGCGAATTAGCCTTGTGGTCAGGAGCACCACAACGATAACAGTAAATCTTGGAAGTACTTGTCTGCGAAGGTGCCCTTTTATTTTTACTTTGAGCAAAGTTCTTGGGGCTGGCGTGACTTAGAAGGGGAACTTGCCTGACTTGCGGACATTAGTTGCATTCACCGAAGTACCTGCATGTGGAGATCCAGCAACCGCCTGAGATAGCGAAAGCGATTCTTTCATTGCAGATTCCATCTGCCGACTCAAGGTCATTGCTGAAGCCAGAGTCAGTGTCGGCTCCAGAAGCAACCGCTCTCGAATTTTCTCCGAATTTGTCTTCTCGACAAGTTGGTCGCGAACCATTTCGTCGGTCAGATCACCAAAATCACATGTAATTGTCAATGCACGCAAAGCACTGATGTACTCATCCACAGACTCATCATGAAATTGAGCCCTTTGGCAAAAATGGTACCGCTCTGCTACAATGTTTATAGCCGGCAATAATTAAAGACAAACGAAATGCCCTGAAAAAACTAAGGAAAACTTGTCATCCCTCTAATCTGGTGGCATACAAAAGAACATCTGCCATCGCTAGAAGAATAATTAAAAATGCTAAAAGACTGGACTGGGAACAATTCTGTAATAATTTAAACCTCAAAACTAATACTAAAATAATATGGAATAAAATTAAACGTATTGGGCATTCTAATAACATAAACAGCATCCCAGTCATTAAACACAATGGCGTAGATGCTATTAGTGACCTAGATAAAACAGAAGCGCTTGTTGACAGCTTCGCTAAAGTCAGTAGCACAGATAATTATGAGAGTGTGTTCAAAAATAATAAAACAAAAGCCGAAAATGAGCTTATTATTAATGGCGACAACAACAGTGTCATAAGCGACCCTTTCACTATCCAGGAATTGAATCATGCCATTGACTGTGCTAAATGTACTTCCCCGGGCAAGGATGGGATAAGCAATACTGTCATTAAACATCTGCCAATCAAAATTCGTAAATTCATACTTATCATTTTCAATATGATCTGGAACACATCTCAATGTCCAAAACAATGGAAAGAGGCCATACTTGTTCCCATCCTTAAACCGGGGAAGGATCCTGCTAGCACCTTGTCATATCGGCCTATAGCCCTGACGTCTACTATTTGCAAGCTTATGGAACGGATTGTTAATTCCCGTCTTACATGGCACTTGGAAACAAACAACCTCCTCACTCAATACCAAAGTGGCTTCAGAAAAGGAAGAAGCACAAAAGATCATATTATCAATCCTGAGTCATCAATTAATAAGGCTTTTGCCAATAAAGAAAGTACTTGAGCCATCTTTCTTGACATTGAGAAAGCATATGACATGCTTTGGAGATAAGGTGTAATTATCAAACTTCAGGCTATGGGCATATATGGCCGAATGACTCGTTGGATTCATGATTTCCTGAATGACCGGAAAATTCAAGTAAGGATAAATAATAACTTATCTAAAGAAAGAATTCAAGAAAACGGTGTTCCCCAAGGTAGCGTAATCAGCCCCCTACTCTTTAATATTGCTGTCAATGATCTCTCTTGCCATCTGCCTAATGTCCACATTTCGCAATATGCCGACGATATTGCAATCTGGAAAAGTAACAGAAATATCCCATTCATAGGAAAGAAAATTCAACAAAGTCTTAAAGATGTCAATTCCTGGTGTGAAAAATGGGGCTTTATATTATCCACACCCAAAACCGTCGCTGTGCTTTTTTCAAACAAAAGCAGACCAAAATTTCCCTTCTCCTCCAAAATAACCCAGTCCAGGTTCTCCAATCTACAAAATTCCTGGGAGTGATCTTTGACAGCAAACTCACGTGGAAACAACACATTGACAATATTGTTACAAAGTGTAAGCGTAAACTTAACCTCCTTCGATGTATCAGTGGTACGTCTTGGGGGGCTGATTGCAAGACCTTGTTTCAAATTTACACAGCCATCATCAGACCAGTTATCGAATATGGATGTGAAGCTTTTAACTCTGCATCTAATACCACTAAACAAAAACTTGATAGCATCCAATACCAAGCCCTCAAGATTTGTACTGGAGCTATCCAAGGCGTACCACTCCTTAAACTTCGTATTGAATGTGGCGACCCTCCTCTTGAATTACGCCGCCAATTTCTCGTCAATATGTATAGCTCCAAACTCAAATCCCATCAAAATCACCCCAACTTTAACCTAGATCAAGATAACTGGCAAAAACATTACTTTGCTGAGAAATGGGCCCAAACCAGCCATAAAACCCCATTCGAAGCTAGATCCTCCCCAATTTTATTGCCAACCTTCCCCCTAAATAACCCCTTCCCCTACTGGCATTATTATGAACCTTTCATATCCACCAAAATTCTCTCTAGTGTTGCGTCCCTAAACGATCCAACTGACAAAGGAAACATCAGCACTGAAATAATAAATACCACTTGGAAAAATTATCTTCACATCTACACAGACGGATCACTTAATCCCACCCTTAACACTGTTGGCTGTGGTATTCACATTCCAGAATTTAAATATAGCAGAAACATTAGACTTAATGATGGTATATCCATTTTTACGGCTGAACTTTTTGCTATTCTTTTGGCTGTTGAATGGATCGAATCATCGAAACCTCTTTATTCGTGTATTTTTAGTGACTGCCTCAGTGCGATTCAGGAAATTTCCAAACCTTTCCCTACGAATAAAGTGGTTTGCGATATTCGACATACCCTCATTAATATTCAGCACCAAAGGAACACCGTTTTCTTTGAATGGATCCCCAGTCACTCTGGAATTGAAAGGGTCGACACTATCGCTAAACTAGGGACACAGAAACCTAATATTGACCATCATATTCCTTTCTCTGATGATGAAATCAAACATCTGTTTAAAAAACAACTTATTGAGAACTGGAGTAAAACCATCCCTAAACTTGACCAAGAAAAATATTACAAACTTGTTCCTTCCTTTTCTTTTGTTAACTGGGGACTAAAGCGCCCCCAAGAAGTAATTATGCACAGACTACGCTTGGGTGTCTGCAAAGGTCTGAACAATTTTCTCTATTACATCGGTAAACACCCAAATGGGATGTGTGATACTTGCAACACCATAGAAGACGTTGATCATTTATTAACCAAATGTAAGAATTTCGACATACAACGACAATCCCTCCAAAAGACACTTGGATTGTCAAATGCACAAATGACACTCCAAATTTTGCTTGGGCACAAACAATACTGTGATCAAATCCTTAAATACATTAAAAATTGCAATGTTCATATATAATTGTAAAAGCGATCTCTTGATTTATTGATATTGCACATGGGAGAGGGATTATGGGGAAATGTGCAGTCTGCGTTGGCGATTGGATGGGCTTCAGTGTTGCCCCTCGTCACCCGGAGGTATGCGGTCCTGAAAAAAGTACCGGGTGGGAGCCTTTGTGCTCCTGCTTGGGAAACGGCCGGCCTTGCGGGACCCCTGTAACACTGTTGTTCTGAAGATTGCCGGCGCTCCTCCTACCCTCACACCCATGCAAATTTATGTATTTTTTTCTTTAACCACTTTGAATGACATCATTGTCCGTTTCCCTTTACGCGCATGCTCAGTTTTGCCACCAGTGCATCGGCCGATAACGTTCATACGTACAGTGTATATATATATATATATATTTGCGTGTACCCCACTGCAGATAAGCAATTTATGCTCGTGGCACACAGGGCACTCTGATTGCCATACGTGCCATTATACCAACAACAACAACAACAGAAGTGTAAATCCGGACGTGTAACTACCTCTGCGTAAGTGAGACAGGCCCCCGGCGTCGCTGCAAACGAGTCCGAAGGAGGCAATGTGCCGAAAATCCCTTGTCCTTCTGGGCCTAAACAGTGCAGGAGTATAAGCGAGTTCGGCATTTCGATGCGCGCAAAGGGTTGTGGGTAATGTCAAAGGTCAAGAGTTCCTAAACTCCGGTCATGCCTGCACGCGCGCATACGATTGTGCATACTCGCGTGTTCAAATGTCTCGTTTTTCAGCTTTTTCTTCCTTATACGTGGTTATAACTTAACATGAGTGACGCACAGTATAAGAACTTTGGTTTGGATGATTTTCTGCGTTGGAAAGTTGAGGCTTTGAAGAGATTTTTGGCGGATAGATCAGAGGACTGAAACGAACGGGACGGAAAGAACTTGCACTGCATTAGCCTTTGCTGCTGCAACACAGTTGAATGTACCTGTTCTTCCAAGTAGTAGCGAGGAAAAGCAGTTGCATACTCGACAGTATCGGCAACTTCTGAAAGTATTGACACAATGACTTGCTTCCGCGTTTCTTTGTTCTGGGGCGGTGAAATGGATTAAGTCGGAGAATAGACTCGAAAGTGTGGATTCTTGAAAATAATGGGCTCGGCTTCGCCTCGCCCATTATTTTCAAGAATCTACACTTCTCGTCCATTCTCCTTGACAGAATGTACCATATAAGTCATGAAAATGTTGAACAAAGGCTGGTTTTGTATTTGAGACGAGTGTGGTATATTGTCATAGCACCAGAAAAGACATCCAATATTGTAAAAATTGGTTAACGCTTTTTAAAATATTTGCCCTAACCATGGTTTATATTCAATCTTCGCCAATAAACTAAATAAGCCAAGGCCACTACAACATTGTTATTTAAGGGATCTTCATAAAACGTTGTGCACATATACAATGTATGACAATTTCAAGACTTTAATGTAAAAATGCACATAAAGTACTACACGTATGCATATTAAATGTACATGTAGATAATATATAAGTTTTGCTTTGGTAACTCTAATAAACATCTTTGGTACTGAAAATAAATAAGTTACTTTACATACATACATGTGTTAAATAAGTTACTCTTTTCAGGTTATAGAAAATATAAACGTTTTCCCTGGTAACACTAACAAAAGATCTTTGGTATGCTTTGGAGAGACATTTTCTCTTAAATATAACTCATAAATATGAAAATATAGGTTACATAAACGTATGTATGTATACATGTGTGTGTTAATTAAGTTACTCTTTCCAGGTTTGGATAATAGTTTTTATAGACGTTTTCTTTGGCAACACTAATAAATAATAAAGATCTTTGGTATGCTTTGAAAAGACTACATTGTACCTTTTTAGGTGATCGGGCCAACAGCCCGATCACCTATTGCTCTCGTACGATTTCTTTTTTTAGGTGATCGGAACTTTTTCCGATCACCTATTGATATTGTACGATTTCTTTGTCTTTTTTTTTTTTTTTTTTTCATTTTTTTTCTTTTTCCACTCAAACGTTTCCAGAGCTTTTCTTCAAAACGGTTCAAGCTATCAACTTGAAACTTGGTAGGAACATCAACCCCAATGTGAAGGTGTGCATACAAGTGTGACGTCATTGTGACGTCATCGGGTGTCAAATTACAACCCAAAAATAACTAAAATATGCATGTTTTAAAATGCTTCCGTCTGGAAAACCACGTGACCCATGATTTTCGTATTTAGCAGGCTTAAAGATAGGATCATGGCCTACAATTTTCTTTGTGTGGGCATTTTCATCTGACCCTTCCTTCTGGGGTCAATCTGAGGTCAAAGTTCAACGAAAACGAAAATCTCAATATTTGCACTTATTGAGCAACAATGCCTATCAAACCAAGCTGAATCTTTAAGTAACTAGGTACAGGCATAGGTCCTATGGCAGACTTTCACCAGCGTGTATAATATTATAATGGCATCAAGCGTGACGTCATCGTGACGTCATCAAGTTTCAAATTACACCCCCCAAAAAACCAAAATATGCATATTTTAAAATGCTTCCGTCTTGAAAACCACGTGACCCAGGATCTTCGTATTTGGCAGGTTTATAGATGACATTCTGTGCTACAATTTTCTTTGTGTGGGCATTTTCATCTGACCCTTCTTTCTGGGGTCAATTGGAGGTCAAAGTTCAACGAAACTGAGAATCTCAGTTTTTACACTTACCAGCAACAATGCCTATCAAACCAAGCTGAATCGTTAGTAAATTAGATACAGACATAGGCCCTACGGCAGACTTTCACCAGAATGCATAGTATCATGATGGCATCAAGTGTGACGTAATCATGACGTCATCAGGTGTCAAATTACAAAAATTCAAAGGTTATTATTTCCAAAATTCATATCTCAAGAACCGTAATAGATACTTGAACAATTCTTTCACAACATGATCAGTCTAAATGAACTGAACAAATCATACAATGTCATGACCTCTGTGTGACGCCTACTTCCGGTCCAAACCGGAAGTTGTTCGAAAATGTGCATTTTTTAAAGCGTTTTGAATGCAAATATATTCAAAGTGGTAGTGAATTTGACCATATTTCTACGGAACGAAATGTTTCCACACATGTGGACTTTTTGACTATACCATTGGTGACGTCATCACATGGACGGTAGTTACGTAATGTGGTGTCAAAATACGCAAATTTGGAGCTGAATTGTTTTAAAATGCTGTATCTTGAGAACTACAGCAGATATTTGCGTGATTCTTTCGCCACATTTAAGAACTTGATGTTTATCAAATTGTTGAACAATTTGTGCACAACATTGTGACGTCATGATATCGTCACAGGTGTCAAATTACAAAAATTAAATGGTTATTATTTCAAAAATTCATATCTCAAGAATCGTAATAGATACTTGAACAATTCTTTCACAGCATGATAGGTCGCAATGAACTGAACAAATCATACAATGGCATGACCCCTGTGTGACCCAAACCTCCGGTCCAAACCGGAAGAGGTTCGAAAATGTCCACTTTTTTAGCACTTTGAATGCAAATAGAGCCAAAGTGGTAGGGAATTTGACCATAGTTCTACGGAACGAAATGTTCCCTCACATGTGGACTTTATGACTACATATATACCACTGATGACGTCATCACGTGCACGGTGGTTACGTAATGTGGAGAAATTATTTGTTGGGTCCCTTGATAATTAAGCTAACTCAGTCGTTTGAGGGCGCTATGCCAAGCCTCCACTAATCTGACGATTTGCGCCCATATATAGTGCTGGACTTCTAATAATAGAACTTGTATCTAGGCGCCTGTCTCGGGTCAGAGGTCATAATGTATCTTTTAGTAGTGAATAAGTCAGACAGACGAGACATAATAAGCAGGGCTTGATTTACAACCCAGAAATTTTGACTTTTGAAGATGTAAAACTGCTAGTTTCCGTGGCATCATCGCCATGAAAGTTGAATAAACACTAGATAGCACAAGGGCATTTACTTTTGGTGACTTAGCTGTTGTATCGTGGGTGTAATTATGTACGGCTAGCCTTAGTCGGCGGACCAGAGTAAATATGTCTTCTCCCCGAAAACTGTGAATGTGACATGTTGGAAATCGTTGCTGTGTTGGAAATAAAATGGACATGGTGGACCGCAACTCAAGTTGACTGGAGCGTCAGTTTATTCTAGATGCAATTGAACCCCAACTCCCCACACGGCGATATACTATCTCAAATGACAAAATCTTTAGAACTGTAATAGATATTGTAAAGATTCTTTCACCACATATAGGCCTAGGCCTACATGTCAAAACTTGTTCTTCAGTAGATACTTTAACAATCTGTGCACACAATAGTAACGTTATGATGAGATTGACAATGATGACGTCATCAGTTTTTCAGTTCGATTCGGTACGAGACTGAAGCCCTCTGCACACACAGCGCACAGCCCGCACCAAAATCTTACTATTTTTCATCTCAAAAATTGATCCATTTTTACCTGTCCAAATCTAACGAGCAACAGTTCATTAGAAAGCTTAGAGTTTCAGTCATTCACTAACGTACATAAAACAGCCGTCGGAGGTATGACCGACAGCCCAGGCTTTTATGAATGAACTACTCTCGCCCCGACCAGCTTTTCCCAAAGCGTTGCGATCGCGAGTATTCGGCCCATAAAAATTGCCGCTCGGCTGGGCGCGCATGCACTTCGGGTGCTTTCCGCGGATCCGAATACTTGTGACGTACATGAAAAGGGTTTCCCTGAATAGCTGAAGGGGTACTGTACACGTCATTGCGTCCTGGTTATCGGTAGGTGGTCTACAACCGAAGTTACGAAAAAGGGAAAAGTAAACTCAATTTCTTGAGGTGAAATCTTCATTTTGAAAGGTAGGAGGTTTCACTGAATGAATTTTACATGTCTTAACAATTATTTGTGCGAGTTTGGAATGTTAAATGTGTTCATCTTTTTACGGAGAGCGTATTTTCTATACCCTTTCAAAAGCTCTTTTGATAGACACGAACGCCACGCTGTACGTGTGTGTGTTGGCCTATTGAATGGGGCACTCGCCCGCAAAAGGCCAGGACGGCGTGATGCATGGCGTGACCCCGGTCGTTGGAATCTGGTTGTGTCAACCACTAAGTCTTAAAATCATGCTGTTTTGGTAATTTTATAACAAAATACACATCTCACATATATGCCGGATATATTTCTAGGGACGTCAGAATTACAATTAGCCGAATTTTTTAGGCCTCGTGTCCGTTAAATTTTGAAAGGAAGGTATAACCCTCCCCATATTTAAAAAAAATGGTACAATCGTAGTTCGTACATAGGATGCACAATGCCTTTTTTTGGGCGATACCATTATTACTAGAGGTATGTTTTTTCCGCATTCCTGGAGGGGCAGATCTAAGTAATCAAAATTCAAATTGAATTTTTTGTTTTGGTTGTCGAATTGATATGTTTTATTTTGTTCACTATATCAGTTGTAAATACAATTAAAACAATAAATACAAACCAAACTTTAAGAATTAAAGAGAATAGGCCTACAACTTACAAGTTTTTAAAAGTCATACTCATAGCCGCCCTAATTGTTTCAGTCAGGTCATTAAAAAAAGAAAAGGAAAAAAAAGGAGAAAGTTAACTAAATCTTAAGTGAGGGCATGGTATAATAAACTATCCTGTTGTCTCTACTTAATAAACTATCCTGTTGTCTCTACTTCCAGTATCAAGATTAAAGACTATGGCCGAGCCAGAAGAAAACCAGGAAAACCCTCCACCTCGGAGTATCACACTAGCATCCGCATCCTCCACTTCTTTAAATTGACTTTTGACCTTGAAGATGAGTAATACAATACCTCAAATAATGTTACTGGCCTTTATTTATCACTTGTTCAGCTATATCATTGCCAGTAACTCTTATTTCATCTGAAGTTTGTGGAGACGTCAAATTATATTGTTTTCTTTGGAGAAAATGTGCTTGTTTCCATGGCAACCATTAATTTTATTAAAATAAAATGCTTGTTTCCATCGCAACCATTTTTTTAATTAAAATAATTTATACTTTTTCTGAAAGACCATACCACATTACCCTTATGCAGAAAGTTTTATGAGAATACTTCAATTATAGCAGAGGTTATACTGATTTATGTTACTAAAATTATTCAAACTAGAGCTTCGCGTTTGTGTTTTTTACAAACGCAAGGTGATCGGGTGACATAAACATTGAAATGATGATGACGACACAGTTTTGAGATTGTTTGAAAACTTGAGTTGTTTGATGTTGAAAAAGTATTGGAATTCTCAAGACATGACTCTGACTATTCAACGCTAAAATTGTGTATCTGATGACGTCATAATTGTCAATCTCATCATAACGTTACTATTGTGTGCACAGATTGTTCAAGTATCTACTGAAGAACAAGTTTTGACATGTATATGTGGTGAAAGAATCTTTTCAATATCTAACAGTTCTAAAGATTTTGTCATTTGAGATCATATTACTGTAGTATATCGCCGTGTGGGGAGTTGGGGTTCAATTGCATCTAGAATAAACTGACGCTCCAGTCAACTTGAGTTGCGGTCCACCATGTCCATTTTATTTCCAACACAGCAACGATTTCCAGCATGTAACATTCACAGTTTTCGGGGAGAAGACATATTTACTCTGGTCCGCCGACTAAGGCTAGCCGTACATAATTACACCCAAGATACAACAGCTAAGTCACCAAAAGTAAATGTCCTTGTGCTATCTAGTGTTCATTCAACTTTCCTGGCGATGATGCCACGGAAACTAGCAGTTTTACATCTTCAAAAGTCCAATTTTCTCTGTTGTAAATCAAGCCCTGCTTATTATGTCTTGTCTGTCTGACTTATTCACTACACGCGCACGTACGTGTATCATTGGCCGTGTGGCCCAGACATCCTCCTTAAAAAGATACATTATGACCTCTGACCCGAGACAGGCCGCCTAGATACAAGTTCTATTATTAGAAGTCGAGCACTATATATGGGCGCAAATCGTCAGATTAGTGGAGGCTTGGCATAGCGCCCTCAAACGACTGAGTTAGCTTAATTATCAAGGGACCCAAAACATAATTTCTCCACATTACGTAACCACCGTACACGTGATGACGTCATCAGTGGTATATATGTAGTCATAAAGTCCACATGTGAGGGAACATTTCGTTCCGTAGAACTATGGTCAAATTCCCTACCACTTTGGCTCTATTTGCATTCAAAGTGCTAAAAAAGTGTACATTTTCGAACCTCTTCCGGTTTGGACCGGAGGTTTGGGTCACACAGGGGTCATGCCATTGTATGATTTGTTCAGTTCATTGCGACCTATCATGCTGTGAAAGAATTGTTCAAGTATCTAATACGATTCTTGAGAAATGAATTTTTGAAATAATAACAATTTAATTTTTGTAATTTGACACCTGTGACGATATCATGACGTCACAATGTTGTGCACAAATTGTTCAACAATTTGATAAACATCAAGTTAAAATGTGGCGAAAGAATCATGCAAATATCTGTTGTAGTTCTCAAGATACAGCATTTTTAAACAATTCAGCTCCAAATTTGCGTATTTTGACACCACATTACGTAACTACCGTCCATGTGATGACGTCACCAATGGTATAGTCAAAAAGTCCACATGTGTGGAAACATTTCGTTCTGTAGAAATATGGTCAAATTCACTACCACTTTGAATCTATTTGCATTCAAAACGCTTTAAAAAATGCACATTTTCGAACAACTTCCGGTTTGGACCGGAAGTAGGCGTCACACAGGGGTCATGACATTGTATGATTTGTTCAGTTCATTTAGACTTATCATGTTGTGAAAGAATTGTTCAAGTATCTATTACGGTTCTTGAGATATGAATTTTGGAAATAATAACCTTTTAATTTTTGTAATTTGACACCTGATGACGTCATGATTACGTCACACTTGATGCCATCATGATACTATACATTCTGGTGAAAGTCTGCCGTAGGGCCTATGTCTGTATCTAATTTACTAACGATTCAGCTTGGTTTGATAGGCATTGTTGCTGGTAAGTGTAAAAACTGAGATTCTCAGTTTCGTTGAACTTTGACCTCCAATTGACCCCAGAAGGAAGGGTCAGATGAAAATGCCCACACCAAGAAAATTGTAGCACAGAATGTCATCTATAAACCTGCCAAATACGAAGATCCTGGGTCACGTGGTTTTCAAGACGGAAGCATTTTAAAATATGCATATTTTGGTTTTTTGGGGGGTGTAATTTGATACTTGATGACGTCACGATGACGTCACGCTTGATGCCATCATAATATTATACACGCTGATGAAAGTCTGCCATAGGACCTATGCCTGTACTTAGTTACTTAAAGATTCAGCTTGGTTTGATGGGCATTGTTGCTCAATAAGTGCAAAAATTGAGATTTTCGTTTTCGTTGAACTTTGACCTCAGATTGACCCCAGAGGGAAGGGTCAGATGAAAATGCCCACACAAAGAAAATTGTAGGCCATGATCCTATCTATAAGCCTGCTAAATACGAAAATCATGGGTCACGTGGTTTTCCAGACGGAAGCATTTTAAAACATGCATATTTTAGTCATTTTTGGGTTGTAATTTGATACCCAATGACGTCACAATGACGTCACACTTGTATGCACACCTTCACATTGGGGTTGATGTTCCTACAAAGTTTCAAGTTGATAGCTTGAACAGTTTTGAAGAAAAGCTCTGGAAACGTTTGAGTGGAAAAAGAAGAAAAAGAAGTGGAAAAAGAAAAAAAAAAAAAAAAAAAAAAAAAGACAAAGAAATCGTACAATAGTAATAGGTGATCGGAATGAGTTCCGATCACCTAATTATGTCATTTTGGGGCCATTGTGGGGTATACGCAGTGAATGTATGGTCGGGCTTCATCGAATGATAGATATTTTAATACATATAACAGGATATCTCAAAAAGTACTTGTCCGATTTTCTTCATTTAAAGAGCATTGTATTTCTGTCATCAAGAACTTTCATTTGATATATAGTTTGGGTGTTTGGGCCAAGGAATAAATTTTGGCCTGAAAACCTAGTAGTACAATTTTAGCGTTGAATAGTCAGAGTCATGTCTTGAGAATTCCAATACTTTTTTCAACATCAAACAACTGAAGTTTTCAAACAATCTCAAAACTGTGTCGTCATCATCATTTCAATGTTTATGTCACCCGATCACCTTGCGTTTGTAAAAAACACAAACGCGAAGCTCTAGTTTTTTTTTTTTTTTTCTTTTTCCACTCAAACGTTTCCAGAGGTTTTCTTCAAAACGGTTCAAGCTATCAACTTAAAACTTGGTAGGAACATCAACCCCAATGTGAAGATGTGCATACAAGTGTGACGTCATTGTGACGTCATTAGGTATCAAATTACAAACCAAAAATGACCAAAATATGCATGTTTTAAAATGCTTCCGTCTGGAAAACCACGTGACCCATGATCTTCGTATTTGACAGGCCTATATATCAGATCATGGCCTACAATTTTCTTCGTGTGGGCATTTTCATCTGACCCTTTCTTCTGGGGTCAATCTGAGGTCAAAGTTCAACGAAAACGAAAATCTCAATTTTTGCACTTATTGAGCAACAATGCCCATCAAACCAAGCTGAATCTTTAAGAAACTAAGTACAGGCATAGGTCCTATAGCAGACTTTCACCAGCGTGTTTAATATTATGATGGCATCAAGCGTGACGTCATCGTGACGTCATTAAGTATCAAATTACACCTCCCAAAAAACCAAAATATGCATATTTTAAAATGCTTCCATCTCGAAAACCACGTGACCCAGGATCTTCGTATTTGGCAGGTTTATAGATGACATTCTGTGCTACAACTTTCTTTGTGTGGGCATTTTCATCTGACCCTTCCTTCTGGGGTCAATTGGAGGTCAAAGTTCAACGAAAACGGAAATCTCAGTTTTTACACTTACCAGTAACAATGCCCATCAAACCAAGCTGAATCGTTAGTAAATTAGATACAGACATAGGCCCTACGGCAGACTTTCACCAGCATGTATAGTATCATGACGTCATCAGGTGTCAAATTACAAAAATTCAAAGATTATTATTTTCAAAATTCATATCTCAAGAACCGTAATACTGTTCCACAGACGGACTACTTCTGTTATCGTAAACAGAGAGCCCCATATACTCCACACACAGCGCCCGTGGTTACTGCACATTCCTATGGGCACACACAACTTCCGGCGAGTTCGTGTCAGTGGTACACACTTCAACGCTAAAACGAATCGGGCTAAATAAGATCGGAACACTTCGGGTAAAGATTTGCGCGTTCTGATTGGCCGGTTGGCTTAGAAACGTCATCATCGGAAAAGAGTATGCTTCCAGCTAGCCTGGGGTCCATTCGCGTACAAAATCGACCGCGGGTTGCAACTTTTGCGATCAAAAACATTTTTTCTCGTCCATAAAGCGATCCATAATCAACGTGAATCACCAAGCGACAAGGTATGTATACAAAAGTAGACATTAAACAATCCTACCATACTGACAAAAAGTCCGTAAGGCCTACCATTTGTCGCAAAAATGTACTTTTAGGAGGGCATGTTGAGCAGGAATCCGAGACTTCGCTCGCGTGCAATGTCCACACCGACGTACGACCGAGTTCCACGCCGTGTGTAGGGCCGGGACGTACGGCGGTGGTGTGCCCACTGCATACGCGATGATCTCGTAATTCCCGTGAAACAAGCAATGATGCAGCGTTAGAAAACCTGCGTTTTACGTCAATCTGTGCAAAATTGTGTGCCAATTTTGTAACTGATATTGAATTTATTAACATTCAAAGACAATACGTGATATCAGATACACCAATTAAAGATATTTAGTTGTTACTTTACAAATGAAGGCAAATAATTTGTTGAGTAATATTATTCTTTGTCAATTATTTTTGCAGCTTTTCTGTGGTCCTCGTCCTGTGACATACCACCAGTGAGCCTGAAGATGAAAAGGGGTAGTACGAGTCCCTTGATGATGCAGAATCGTCATCCATAGTTGAGCCTCCTGCCCGTAGTAACATCTGTAATTACTATTATTTGTAAAGATTTAAATATAACCTCTAGGCTCCACATCCGTTTGTTTTGATCAAAACATAAATTATTTATCTCTGAAGAATAATACGTCATTCTCTTCTCTGTTTTGTATTTAATGTAACTTTGTAAGCAATTTGGAAAGTTGTACAGTTTGTGTGTGGATGCGCTTCCTGTCATTCTTTTTTGCTGCCCTCAATCCACACCTCTCCAAAATAGTATTGGCTTGGTAATTAACACATACAGTGATTGATTATGTCAATTAAATTATTGATGCAAGTCCCAATCTTGACAATAGACAGATTTGATTATATCAGTATCTCTTATCAATCTATTTTTCAACATTAATTGGGGAAAAATAAGGTTCCCTTAACAATCAACATTTTTGCATAAATTATGCAAATTATGGGATTTCAATATAAACTAATTATCTGTAGTTAAGCAGGTTTGATTATTACAATGTCTTGCATCATTTAATTAAAGTAAATACTTTAATTAAATGATGCAAGATGCATTGTAATAATCAAACCTGCTTAAGATAAATTTGAGAAAAATGAGTTTTCCCTTGAAAATTGACCGTTTTTGCATAAATTATTAATTTATTATGCAAATGAGGTATTTAAAATATAAATTAATTATCTGTCCTTGTACATATATTAATAACTGTTGTTTGTACCAACTTTGGGCCATCCAGGATAGAGTTGAGCAAAGATATATAACCAAAAGTATAAGCCACAGTGACCATTGTCGGTGCCAAATTAGAAATAAAGAAAAACATAGGATAACCTTTGACCTGCCGATGAATTTTTACCCTGTTTTCAATTATCCAAACCGACTGTAGCTTCGCAATGCAAAATCCGATTTGAAAAAAATAAACATATTTCTTCTAGTCAATAACCACTCTTTCAATTGACACTGATTTTAAATCGATGTGGGCTTTAAAATAAAAGGGTTGAAACTGCCTAAATTATAATTATAGATACTTGAACAATTCTTTCACAACATGATAAGTCTAAATGAACTGAACAAATCATACGATGTCATGACCCCTGTGTGACGCCTACTTCCGGTCCAAACCGGAAGTTCTTCGAAAATGTGCAAATTTTTAGCATTTTTAATGCAAATAGATTCAAAGTGGTAGTGAATTTGACCATATTTCTACGGAACGAAATGTTTCCATACATGTGGACCTTTTGACTATACCATTGGTGACGTCATGACATGGACGGTGGTTACGTAATGTGGTGTCAAATTACGCAAATTTGGAGCTGAGATGTTTTAAAATGCTGTATCTTGAAAACTACAACAGATATTGGTATGATTCCTTCGCCACATTTAAGAACTTGATGTTCAACATATTGTTCAACAATTTGTGCACAAAATTGTGACGTCATGATGTCGTCACAGGTGTCACATTACAAGATTTCAAAGATTATTATTTCAACAATTCATATCTCAAAACGGTGCAAGCTATCAACCCCCCAGCTATGGCGGATATGCAGGGAGGAGATATTAGTTACCGGATTAGTGTATACAGCAGCCGATTTCACGAAACTTTACGCAATTGCGCAAGTCCACCTACGCCATAAGTTATTGCGCAAGTAATGGCGTAAGTGGACTTGCGCAATTGAGTAAAGTTTCGTGAAATCGGCTGCTGAACTTCAATTTTTGCCATTCCACAGGTGATAACAACGTCTGAAATTCATCACAAAATGTTCATTTACCCCGATCACCTGGCGTTTGTAACAACAAACGTCATACCTCTAGTTTCTTAATTATAACTCATAAATCTGACAATAAATAAATTCGGATTTATCAAAACAAAGGAAGTTGCCACTGAAGGTTTTAACTGTTATACATACTTTTATTGCCAATTTATGCTACTTTAGTACTTGAGTGAACTTGTACAAAAGACAAACTGCATTATGGGAAGGAGTGATCAAACAATTAACCTGTTTTACTGTTTTGTTGTTTGTACAAGTCCATGCAAGCATTAACCCACTCCACACATTTTGGTTTCAAGACTGGCAACCCTGTAAGTGGATCACCTTCTCTTTTTGGCAATGGGCGCTCTGATGTTGATGGAGCAGAATGAAGTTCATACTCAAGGTGCAAGACGGGATCAGGATTACGTTCAACATGTTGTCGCCCGCATCATGCCTGTGCAAGAGACAAAATAAATTTAAACAATCTCTGCAGGAAAAATTTTAATTTGATGATAAACTCAAAATTAAGAGTGGAAAATGTCACAATTTTTAAAAGGAAAAACCTTTAAAGACCATTTGAGAGTTTTCCAAAGCTTTGGTTTGGTGAGAAATGTGCATGATAATATTTCTTACAGGTGTGTAGCTGTCATCACAAAAAAGGAGGAAAATGCACAGAATCTTCATCTTTGTAGGCCTACAGTATTATTTAAAAAAAATTATCAGATAGGTGAGGAAACAAAAAAGAGGCAATCGGCTGATTAGCTGAGAAGTTGCATGCCTGTTCCGAGTTTCTGTTGAGGATCCCCAAATTTCTGCAAAAGTGCTGACAAATTTTTTTTTTTTTCTTCACATTTTCAAGGTCTAAATTCACTTTAAAAAGTAAAGGTTGCCATCTGATAAAGTTATAGTCACTCCCAAATCATTCGCGAAAACAGCTGTAGTGGATATAGTAGACAAAATTATGCACAAATATTTCTCCATACGTCTCTGGACCATGCATGGAGGAAGAAAACACATTTCTTCCTCCATGTCTGGACCGAGCTAATAAAGCAGGGTTCTTCGCGTTATTAGATCAATGTCAACGAGTCGCGAAAAGTCGGTCTGTTTTATCGTGGTTTTCCCGGCTTATTGCGCATTCCGGGATCGGGAAATGCTGCAGAAACACTTTCGGTAGTATAAAACAAAACAATAATGCTAATAATGTAGGACCTGCCTTATTCTGTTATCTTAGGGAGCATTTATAAGACCGCAGTCCATCGTGTCCGCATAGCTATAACACAGTCAGCAGCGAAAGTTAGGAACTCTTGACCTTTGACATTACCCACAATCCTTTGCGCGCATCGAAATGCCGAACTCGCTTATTGCACGGCGGCGGTCATTAGTGTAAGTTTCGGCCCCCGAAGCGACAATATAAGTCTCAAAAAGACTCTTCCACTGCTTCCAAAGTATCGGTGGACTACCCGGAGTCTGCAGAAACGAAGGTGGAGGTGGAAGGTGTGCCATATTTTAATCCTCGTCGCCAATGTTAATATGTAGTAAAATGGAAGAAAACACGGACACGGAAATCCACGTAACAAACGTTTAATAACTACCAAACTGGGACCACTCGTCCTGCCTCTTGAGGGCGCTATGCAGACACAACAGGGTATCACAGACTTGTTATGAACATCTACAAACGTCAAGTGATCAATGGAATTGTTTGAAGTGTGAGCTACCAAACTTTTCAGATTCATTTTTTGAAACCAATGAAAGTAAATTTCAATTGCCTGAAACTGTATCAAAAAATGGTACAACAAAACTGGACAATAAGAGGTGTATTAAATCACAGTTACGGTGTCTCCTGTTGTTGTCAGAGCATTCGAGGAAAAGTGGCTGATCTACCAGCCGTCATTCAAGCTTATGTACAAACCAGATATAATTTGTGGGACAGAATCATGGCTCAATCAAGATATTGGAAGTGCATACATTTTTCATACTAACTACAAAGTGTTTCGGAGGGATAGAGACACAATCACCGTAGGAGGGGAGTCTTCCAGGCAGTTAGTATAGTGAATTGGTATCAAACGAACTGCCCAGTGTGAAAGGAAACTTATATGGACAGAATTAAAGCAGACAACAGGAAAGGCGCTCATCATTGGAACATACTATAAATCACCTGATAATAATAGGGGTGCTCAAATTGAAGAGCTGACAAAATCGGTGTCGTAAATGAAAGAGAAACTAGACTCAAATACGCTCGTCGTTCTTGGGGACTTCTATTTACCAAATATGAATTGGGATAACTACACTACAGGAGGTTTAGGACAAAATAAAACAGCCAGTGACAAATTTCTCAGCATGCAGAAAGAAAAGTCCGGGCATTGCAAAAGCCGAAGCTCTTAATCAACAATTTCAGAGTGTTTTCACGCCAGTGTCAGATGGAGAAGAAACAGGTCCGGAGGGTACGTGATACATAATTATGACGATATACCGCAGCTACAAATTTATGTTAAGGGGGTTGAAAAACAACTACTGGAACTAGTTTAATCTAAAGCACCAGGGCCGGTGAAGTTCCACCATGGTTACTTAAATTGGCAGCAAAACCACTAGGTCCTATTCTTCAAGACCTATTTCAAACTTCTGTTGATAGTGGAATGGTACCAGTCGACTGGAAGACTGCAAATGTCACTCCAGTCTTTAAAGCAGTCTTCAAATTATCGACCAGTGTCACTTACCCCTGTCATCTGCAAAGTTCTCGAACATATAATTTGTAGTCACATAATGAAGCACCTGGATAATGATAATAAGATTCTTACGGATTGCCAACATGGTTTTCGTTCAAAGAGATCAACAGAAACACAGCTCATCATCACACTTCATGAAATTGGAAAAGCCATTGACAATAGGCACACTGTAGATATAGCAGTTCTGGATTTCTCAAAAGCCTTCGACAAGGTTTCACATAAATTGCTTCTTAAAAAGCTTCATTATTATGGTATCGTGGGTACTTTGCACCAGTGGATAGAGAACTTTTTGATTGCGCGTTCCCAAAAGGTGGTAGTTGAGGGAAAATCGTCAACACTTGCCCCAGTAACATCTGGAGTCCCACAGGGATCCGTCCTATAGGTCCTTTATTATTTTTATATTACATAAATGATCTGCCACAAAATCTGTCTTCAGATGTCCGCCTTTGTGATTGTATTGTGTACAACACTGACAAGACTCAACTTCAACAGGATCTTCATAAATTGGAGTCATGGCAGGAAAGGTGGAAAATTAGATTCAATCCTTCGAAATGTAGCACAGTCTCAATTGGTCTTCGTAAACTAGTAAAAACTACTTATAAATTCTGTGGAAAGGATATTCAAAGCGTTGTACATCAACAATATATCGGGGTGTACCTTACCAATACTTTGTCTTGGAAGAAACACACAACACATGTAAAAAAGCAAGGAAGATTTTGAGAATCCTGAGGAGAAACCTTTGGAGCTGCGGGTCTGAGGTCAAAAAGTCTGCATATTGTATGCTGGTGCGGCCTTTGTTGGAATATTCGTCATCGGCCTGGGATCTACACTTAAAGGGCGATATTTACTGCTTAGAACAAGTGCAAAGGCAAGCGACAAGGTTCATCTTTGGGGAATATAGTCAAGCATCTGGAACAGTCACAAACCTACTCTATACATGTAGATTGGAATGGTGGGCTCCCCTGGAAACTTGAAGAAAAAACAACAGATTAATCATGATGTATAAGATAATTAAGGGTATGATCGACATACCACTGAACAACTACTTGACCCAAAATTTAAGAGAAACAAGAGGAAACCAACAGCAATTTCGGAAAATTCGCACTCGGACTGAAATATTTGAAAATAGCTTTTTCCCAAGAACTGTAAGAGATTGGAACAAACTAACTTCATCTGCAGTATCAGCACCATCATTAGAAGCATTTAAGAAGGGACTTCATAAAAGTTGTCATACTAAAAGAAAAGATAATTCCAGTTGGTGTGATGTTTTCCCCTGGGATGCTTTGCCAACTATGATACTGATACTGATCGTCTCTTTTTTTTTGCAATTTAGCGTATTTCACTTCTCGCGCTGCGGACCGGCTGTAAATATGCATATGCATGAACGTTAGGAGGCGCGGCGCGATACCCGATTGTGATTGACTATCCGTGCAACAATCCTAACGATTTTGTAAGCGGTGTGCTGATAGGCTTCGCAGGATAAGCTGCGAAATTTAGCAGTGGTTGGAGCGGGTAAACTGGTGGGGCGCGCAAACCACTGCTAAAAGAGTGTAACTCATGGTCGACTCGAGGATTATATCAAAAGACAGACAGTTTGGAAAATGATGCACGTACTTCTCAGCGGCGTAGGTGCAAGATTTGAAAGGTAGGAATGCTGTAAAATGATGGTGTTTACATATCCGCATAAACTGAATGAAAATTGTAACGAACGACATGTTTGCATAGGCTTACACCAGAAACATTTTACTGGAATGCCTGCACTACATTTTCCTTATATTAAGATCAACCACCAAAACGTGAAATTCTGTTAAGAAATCGTAATTTTAGCGAAAGAATTAGGAAGTTGGTCATGGCTTCAGACCTTGTGTGCATACTGTGCAAATTAAATCTGCACATAAGAATAGTCATTTTAAAGAAAAAAATTATGATCAACCCACCAAATCTTGTCATGGTGACGACCCTCCCAAGTTTGTCCTCCAGATGGGGATGGGGGAGGGTGGGGAGGGTGGGGTGGGGGGGGGGGGGGGGGGGTAGGGGTAGGAACTATGGGGGGGGGGGGGGGGGATGGGTGTTGTTGGGGCGTGGGGGAACAATATAGCCATGTGGGGAAACGCACATAGCTGCTAGCAGAAAAGCATGGGCTCGATTGTTCACACTTCCAATCTGGAGGACAAACAGGGTAAATTTGGTCAGGAACTAGGATCTTTAGCAATGAAAACCTTTTTTTTTTTTTTTCTCCTCAGACCCACAAATTAGCAGAGTTGCAATAAAGTACGGTACACAAGATGGAATCTCTGTCGGCAAAGTATTTCTGCAAGGTAAAATTTGTTGTAATTTAGGGTCTTTTCTTTAACAAAAATTCCAATGCCACAAGATAGCAGTCAATCCACCCATGCTGGTACACACAAACCCTGAGCATTTACTGGCATTGCCTTTTGCAGTCTCTATACAGGGGAACAGTGACAATAATCACATTATTATTAATACAAGATCCACCTTATAACAAGCATTAGCCTACGCTTGCCCTAAGAGTACTTAGACGCTTGCCGCAAACAAAGCCCTTGGCATCCAAAAAATTGCTTTATACCCAGCATGATATGTGACAGCGGGGACCCCCTTGCGCACCTATACCTCAACATACTCTTCCGTTTTTTTAGCGTATACCAACACCTCCCACACCCTTTAAAACCCGAATTTCCTTTAAAATCCTTTGGATGCTTGAGACATAATGTAGTCTGAGAGCCCACGACGATTTAATTAGAGTTCTGCGCACAAAAGGTTTGATGGTGTCGGTGGCTAGGTGGGCGTGTCTAACGTTCAGAACGGCCATTCTTAAGTGTCGCATCCCGTGCGTTTGGGAGGGAGGACCGCTCAAAGTACCCCCAAAGGTGACTTTTAATTAGAGTTTCGCGCTCAGGCACCATTCTAGCATGAATGCATATAGTATTCGTTGAGCTGATCAATAATCAGTAACTTAAGAATGACATATCCCGTACATTCCGTGCTTAAGAGCGAGGGACTGTAAATATCGAGAATCGGGTGGCCACGGTCAAAAATATATATATTTTTTCATACTTTCATATTTGACGGATCTTTGCCCCAAACTAATGTTGTCACTTTTTGAAGAGTGAAATTTACATATTTTTAAAACTGCTTCAACATTAAACAAGATATAGAAAATTATTTTCTTTAAAAGTTATGAATAGGTATGTCCTTGGAGGCTGCACTGGATGTATAAAAATAATCACCAGGTATGTGGTTGGGTTATGCCATTTATTTCAAATAGGGGTGTTTTTTGACCTTTTTGTAATGAAAATATACCATTTTTTGACAGCTCATAACCCATGGTAGTGCTCCAATTTCAAAATCGACCACATATTGTTGAGATGAGACATTGGTCTTGTGGAATATAAAAAAAAAACAGCTGCGGGAAACATACTTTATTGTTCGCAGTGTTGCCAGACACTTTCCCATTGTTTTCCTTCAAATGTTGGTGCAAGGCTAAGTAATAGGCGAAATTTAAAAAAAAAGTGGCAGAAAGAAGTAGAAGGTTGTAACATGTTGATTTTACCTAATTTTGCCGTGGTGAATTTAAAAATGATGGTTAAGAAGCTGTATTTTACGTTAAAGGGGTATTTTTTGCAAAAACATTTTAAAAAATTGGTTGAAAAACATGGCTTTTTGTACAGAATTTTTTTTTTCTCAAATAGAACATGGTAACATGCCACTCTTACTTAATTTGGGTGGTGAATCTCGTATTACCTGGAGCAAAAGAGATTTTACCACTCCTAGTAATGTGTATTTTGCACACTTCAAGTTTAATATATTCATATTCCACTGTAAAACTCCAGTTATACCAACACCTATGATAATAATAATAATAATAATAATAAGCATTTGTATCGCGCTATACAAAGATCAGAGCGCGTAACAATGAACGGGTGAAGACAAACAAATAACAAAACAATAGTCAACGGGAATCACTGGGTACATTATTCACAAAGGAAACCGAAACAAGAAAGTCTTGAGAGAACGCTTGAAGAGGGACAGCGACTCCGTTTCTCTCAGATCGACTGACAACATGTTCCACAACCGAGGACCAGCAATGCTGAAGGAATTATCCCCGGCTTTCCTCTTAGATCTTGGAATGGAAAGCCGGGTGCGATCTGAAGCTGAGCGGAGTCGCCGTCTCTGGGTGTTCAAGTTAAGCAACTGTATGAGGTTAACTAAATATGATGGAGACTGATCATGCAGGCATTTATATATGAAAGTGAGAATTTTACAATACATTAGTGCGAATGAATCAAAATAACATGAATTTAAAAAGGCGCATGATAAACAAATAAAACACGAGCTTGCGCAATTGTCTTAAATTGGTCAGTATTCGAGGCAAGTGGTTGAACACTTAAAAAAACAATTGTGAGTCAGAAATCTGTGTGTGGCTCAAATACATGTACTGCCATCCACCACAGACCTAACACAATGGGATTATCCCCTATCAAGGGCGCCTCGTGGTACCGATCTGCAGGGTACACACAAGCTAACAGCAGAGGTCCATAATTTATGAGTTTATTGACCAAAGTCACAAAATGCGATTAAGCGAAATAATGCAATGAACTACTTAGAGCTAAAAGAAAAAAAAAATTGATAAAACTCTTTTAAACGAGCGGCAATGTCATTACGCCCAGTAAAAATACAAAATACACAGTGCAGGAATTAGTTTGCGACGAGTTCACACGAGAAACAATTAGGACGCGCAAAAATTACAGTGGTAAATAAAAAAGAAGAAGAATATAGGCCTATACAAGAGGGAAAAATATCGAATCATTAACTTGTTGATAAATCGCTCAAACGGGGGCACCGAAAACGCACCGATTTAACTGACGGTATAGCAAATCGCTAATGCAAAATGTTGTAAACTTAGGATCCGAATCCTAATATAGATCGGCAATGCATGGTTGCATGAAAAAAAGGTAACGGGCACTGTAATAACAACAATAATCCTGAACAATAGTTGCAATCATCAGGTAAAATACACAAAGTCACTCAAATAATTAATGGCTGATCACACCAAAACAAGTGCACTTCGAACAAGCAAAACTTCTGTCTGTGATCGTGTACTTCCCAAAATATAATCAGTAGTTAACTCTAAAAGCTTTAGCAAGGTATTAAACGATCACGTCACAAAGTGCAGCACGCATCATGAACTTTCGACAAAGTGAGAATGAATCGACTGATAAAAACACCAACAAATAATGAAAGAAGTAAGGGAAAAAACGGACTCATCGTATTTATAGCGTGATCAGCAAAGTACAGGAAAATTATCGGAGATTATCCCACGAGAATGCACGGGTCGTATAACAACAAAAATACAGTTTAGAAATCCTTGACCACTAAATATTAATGGAATACCTGCAACAAACCAAATGGCCACGTCGCAGGTTTTAGCAGGAATAATAAAGTTCCCTTTTCCTCAAAAATACTAAGGAGGAATTCATAAGGTTTTACAATATTTAAAAGAATTCTCTCCTCAAACAGAACACAATCCGACCCGTTCCTTGTTGGGATAACCAGCGATTGACTTAAATCAAATACAATTAAAACGAGCAAGAGGAAATTGTCTTACCTGTACCAAGAGAGCACGTTGGTAAAACGAGGTGGGAATGGTTAACAACAGTTAACGAAAAACGGGATGTTACCCCACCTCAGAGTCAGTTGCTTCTAAGGAGGGCTGGCTAAGGCACCCTATAGAAGTAACCCAAAACCACGCGCTCACATGGTTGAACAACTGAGCTGATTGGTTTGTTCTCCAAAAAAACATTACGTAATGTTAGGGGCTGGCCAATCAAAAAGCCAAGGAAATGACCTAACCCTGTATCTAGACAGAACATGGTCTGAGAGGATGTTCCCACGCTAGTTTGTGGGAAAACGTGAGACATCAGACAACAAACAGGGTCGTAAATTTAGGGGGGGGGGGATTATGGCAAGACACCTGGCAAGGCAATGGCCGGACAATGGTCACTCTATGTACTGGTGGGGATGTTGAATGACGACATCCTTGGTCGGGTCCCATTTGCTTACAGGTCCGACATTCTCCCCTTCTTAAACCATGTCGTCCCCGACAATTAGGTCCTTGGTACCTTGCGATGATCTTACTGGATTATGGCGCTCAAAAAGCTGTTGGTGACCTCCAAGACTCTCTGCTGCATCGCCGAGTGCTGCTGGAGGAGCTTCGATGTCGAGGTCTCAAAGCCATAATACTGAGGGCGTCTCCGTTCGCGCACAGGCCTCGTAGGGATGTTTGGTTCTGCCAATTCTGTCAGACCATCGGTGTCCAGCGCGGAATTAGTGACCGTCGAATAGATACTGTCGTCCGCGACGTCATCTTCCTCGGCGTGGGCTTCTTGGGAAGAGGTTTGAGTTTCATCGTGGCTTGACACACTTGGCTCCTCATCGGGTTCTGGTGCCTCCGGTATATTGGGGTCTTCCATTGGAGCGTCGGAGGACAAGGCATCGCTGTCAAGGATTGCGGGTGCCGTAGCATTAGGTTCAGGAGAGTCTGGTGCCTGGAGAGTGTCTGGGACGAAATTGGGTGCCTCCGGGTTGAGGATGCTCTTCCGCAGTGCTGGCACTGGACGAAGGACGTGATAGCTCTCAGAGATATCGGAGTCAAGGCCATCGGCCATGTCATCGACAGGGGCTGTCACTGGCCGTCTTACTGGTCGTCTGCGACGGGTTTTTGGCTTTGGTGGCTGCGATTATGTATCAGACTCATCGCCGCGTATTGGAAAGGGGCCAAATAGGAGGAGCAGGTTCCAATGGAGAGTTCTTCTTGGGCCGGCTCCATCTACTGGCTCGACGACGTACACTGGCATGTCGGGGCTGACTTCCTTGTGGACCCGTTACACCACTTCAGTCCAGCGGTCAGCCAGCTTGTGTTTCCCTTTCAGACCAACATTTTTCACAAGCACGTGGTCGCCTTCCTCAAGAGCATTCTCGCGAACGTGCCTGTCGTAACGTGTCTTGCTTCGTTGTGCAGCCTTTTTCATGGCGCTGGAAGCCAATTCATGTGCCTGACGCAATCGTTCCTTCAAGTCGCGGGCATACTGGGCGTAGTCCTGGGGTGGATTGCAATAAAACGCACTAACAAGTTAGTTCACTTAAATTACGTCACGCAACTTCAAACGCGTCACCCCAAGTACGTTTTGATTAGTGCACTAAGTTTGACGGTTTCAATAAAGAAAAGTACACTAAAACATAGCGCACTAACACAACTTTCTCTTAGTCTACTACAAACCTGTCTAACCAACGCTTTCCTATTACGTTTTGTGTGCGGCGGGAGAACGACTGTGTCGTCTGCGTCTGTGTCATGGAAAAGAAAATTTTTTTCTCTTGAATGTATGATAGGCAAAGCAAGGCATATAATGCAACAAACTTGATTTTAAATATATGCCTACCATTATTGCACATCCGCCAAAATGTTTTCAAGACGACTTTTGGATATTGAATGTTTATTTAATATTTTGCATGAAAGTATTTTTCTGTAATGTATTACTTTACTCGCACGCGCGCGCGTAAAAAAATTAATTGATACATTTTGTGGCATGCTCGTGTGTTTACATACCGGTATGTACGTACACTGTATCGTCGATATAGGCAGCAGTTGCCCTACGTGTTTTTCCGTTTAGACACACTTTTGCAACTTGTCTACTGAAAAATCCTGGATGCACATACCGGTAGTCGTACGTGTACATTTGTTTCACATTTCAAGAATTAGAAACTGACAGTAAACATCGATAGCGTGCTAGTGTTTGAAGAAGGTTGAGGTAGTATGACATTAAGTCTGCAATTTTTTTTCTGTGCCTTGCATGTCATTAATGGTTTTTTTACAACGGCAAATATCGCATATGATGAGCCGAGTATACGATTGCTCCGGTTTGGGACCGAAATCGGAAGCCATTTAACACATCCACACTGGATTAACTTTAAACTGCCTGTCAAAATAGGGACGTATTCTACCTAATACACATCTTACAAGCCTGAATCGCCAGAGGGAAATCTTCCCATTTCCACTAATTTTGTGATTGAAAACGATTTTATCGCCGTTAATGACCGCCATTTTGACAGCAGCAAAAAGTACACTTACGTTAGTGAACTTAAAAATTTGTATTGAAACTGGCTAGTGACTTTTCGTAAGTGGACTGATGCTAGTTCACTTTCTTAGTGCACTTTGGCCACAGTGCACTAACTGGTTAGTGCGTTTTATTGCAATCCACCCCTGGTCGCCAGACTGGTGCTCTAGCCTGAAGGGGACATCAATTGGCAGACGCGGCTCCCTGCCAAACATCAGGAAGTATGGCGACATACCCGTGGAGGAGTGTTTGGTGCAGTTATAGGCATGCACCATAGGACCCACGTGTAGCCGCCATTTCTTCTTTTGGTCTTCCTCATAGCTGAGCTATTTTGTAGAGCACTCCATCCTGTCCCATTGACGAAGAAGAAACTGCGTCTTTCTTGGTAAGATGGCTCGCTCTTCGCTGCTGGGCTTCTCTCCGCGTGATACAAAGGAGATTACCCGCTCTATGGCCTCGTCGTCAGCTTGGTGCCTCCGCCAATCCTCATGGCTCATTCCAGGTAAGGCCGTCACACTCTCGATGTATTCTGGAGGGACAACCTGCTGAGCATCTGTCAGACTTTCCACCAAAGCAGACTGCTCTTCTGGGGACAAGGATGGATAGCCCGGCAGCTTGACATGGCGAGCCTGGCAAAGAGCTTGGAATGCCTCACTGGAACAAACGTTGTCTTCCTTGTCACCAGTCATGCGGTTGCACAACTCGGCTATCTTTCTGTCGATCTCTACCGACTTTTGGTCTTCTGAAGGAGATGGCTGTGGCCGTCTGGACAGACCATCAGCATCCGCATTCCTGCTGCCAGGCCTGTACTTGACGGTGAAGTCATAATTTGTCAGGGCAGCAAGCCAACGATGCCCTGTCGCGTTGAGCTTGGCTGTTGTCATCACGTATGTCAGCGGGTTGTTGTCTGTGAGCACCGTGAATGAGTTGACATATAGGTAGTCGTGGAACTTCTCCGTAACAGCCCACTTCAACGCAAGGAACTCCTACTTATACGCTGGGTAGTTTTGCTCACTCTTGGACAGACCTCGACTGGCATACGCAATGACATGTGGGCGGCCATTTTCGTCGTTCTGGTACAGCGCTGCACCGAGCCCAGTTCCGCTCGCGTCGGTGTGAAGGATGAACGGCCTGTTGTGGTCCACGTAACCGAGGATCGTAGCCGCCGTCAACTTCTTCTTTATACCGTCAAAGCCTGCTTGGCAAGCTGTCGTCCACGCGAAACCAAAGGGCTCGTTCGGCTTCATTTTCTTGGTCTTCGCTTGATTTCAATGGTGTCGCTTCGTTAGGTCATACCGGCCCACCAGCTCATTTAGGGGCTTGGCAATGCTAAAGTACCCCTCCACAAAGCGACGGTAGTATCCCGTGAATCCTAAAAACGACTTCAGCTCTCTCACCGTGTTGGGGGTCGGCCAAGAAACGACAGCCTCTATCTTTTCTGGGTCAGTGCTGACGCCGTCTGTAGAGATGACGTGACCCAGACATTTCACAGACGATTTGAAGAATTTGCACTTGGAGGGGCTCAACTTCAAACCGAATTGACGGAGACGGCCAAGCACCTTCAATAGTCGTTCTTCGTGTTCCTCCGCTGTCTTGGCAAACACGATGATGTCATCTAAGTACACATAGACGCCAATTTGGTGTAGATCCCCTAAACATCGCTCCATCAAACAATAAAACGTGGCAGGGGCGTTCGTGATCCCCTGGGGCATACGATTGAACTCGTTAAACCACAGTGGACACCAAAATGCCGTCTTGTGTTTGTCCTCTTCAGCCATCCCGATCTGGTAGTATCCAGACTTGAGGTCTAGGCAGGAAAACCACCGAGCACCATTCATCGCGTGTAGGGTATCCTCGATCTTCGAGATGTTGTATTGATGCCTGGTTGTGCGGCCGTTCAGCTTCTGGTAATCTATGCAGAGCCGGAGGTCACCATCTTTCTTTCGGACCAACACAATCGGGGATGCAAACGGAATTTCGGACTCTCGAATGATACCTTTGCTTTGGAGGTCACGCAGATGCTGGCGGGCGTCTTCATAGTCCGCTGGTGGGATGCGTCGGCAGTTCTCGCGGAACGGAGTCTCGTCAGTCAGACATATCTTATGCCGGATTTACGAAGTGCAGCCGATGTCGAGATCATCCTGCGAGAACACGTCGCTGTGACTCTTTAAAAGGGCTGGTAACCGTTGGACTTGATCCGATGGAAGGGGAGAACCCTCGAAATCAAACCTCAGTTGTTCATCCTCGTCCGGAAGCGGAGAACAAACACCTTGCGTGGGGACGGGGAGTTTCTCTTTTATCTCCGCAATCGAGGCTAGGCGGCAGTTCCCGGGACAGTTACACTGTGGCAAGAGATGTTTACTAGCGTCACCCCTTGTGTTGAGCCTCCTCCCACCTGGAGACTGGATCAAACTACTCCTCACCAAAACA